>JAQMYK010000020.1:1752418-1767570 GCA_030014345.1 Clarias buthupogon
AAGTACAGATAATTGCGTGAAAATGTAAGGAGTAGAAGTAAAAAGTCGGCTGAAAAATAATTACTCCAGTAAAGTATGGATACCAAAAATTTCTACTTAAGTAAGGTAACGAAGTATTTGTACTTCGTTACTTGACACCTCTGCTAATATATAATATAATCTATATATGTGAATTAACTGCAAGCAGACAAAAATACAAGCAAATCGCAAAATAGTTGGAAAATACGGCTTAGACTGAATGGACTTCTTTCTTTTTTTTTTTATCGCTTTTTATTTAGGACATTAAATGAATTATCTATATCATTGTTATTGCTGGTCTAGCTAAACTAATCTTTTGTATTTACTTATGCACAGCTTGATTTAAAAAAAAAATCATTACATCATGATCAAAAGGCCTGCTAATAAACAGAAGAGCTGCTTATCAGCAGCAAGGCCATAGTGGAAGTCCATATTGCCCACTGCTAATACACTACTGTTATGAGTGCTTTTCAAATTCAAATAAAAATTTCAATTCTTTTTTTTATTCATCACATACACAACCATAGAGAGTATGATATGCAGTGAAATGCTTACACTACTGTTTGTGACCTAAAAAAGGAAATAAGAGAGGCAAATGCCAATAGAACAAAATGTAAAATATCAAATATGTAGAAATTTTGTATAAAACTGTAAATAAATTACAGTATAAACTGCAGTATAAAGCATATGTGTGCAAATGTGCAAACAGCAGCAGTATGGTGGTCATGGAGTGGGCAATAAAATTATAAGCAGCAGTGGTAGTGTCCATAAAGTCTTTAAAGTGAAAAAGTTAGTCCTCATTTATGTATAAATAGACCAGAAATTAGCCTGCGAGTAGAAGCTTCTCCTCAGTCTCTCTGTGTTGGCCTTGAAGCGCTTTCCTGAAACTGTTGTAATATATGTGTGGCATTATCATAATGTGCCCACATATCCATGACAGGGTAGACATTTCTTGCTAAAGCTAACTTTTCATGAGCACATGGTGGAGATTCAGGAATCATAGTAAAGGTTACTGCGTACTGTGTATCAAATATATGTAGAATTTCTGAGATATTAATTTGTATTTCAATTCGACACAGTGGACATAATATATAAGAAACATCCAATTCACTGTTCACTGACTGCACACCATGTCTCCTAACAAACTCCAGCATCTATCTATCTGTTTACACACACACACACACACACACACACACACACACACACACACACACACACACACACACAGCAAAAGACAGAATACCAAATTACATTATTAAATCTCATTTATTGAAATATAAATCATCTGAATGGACTTTGACATAACGAATAATAAAACAATAGGATAACATCTCGTACTGGGATTAACTACCTATTATTACACATACTGTACCATGGAGTATAATTCATACCGCTCTTCTATTAACCATCTCTTCCTGTACATACTCAGTTTGCAGTCTACAGAAACTGGAAGCATTTTAAAGCCAAATAAAACTCATGAAATGTATTTGCTCATCATATAAACTCTTTAAACATACATACAATGACAGATAAAAGCAACAATAAAGAAGGGTCTAAAAAGTGCAAAAGTTTTTTTTTTTTCCTTCTTCTTCTTCGTGCCCATCGAGTAGATCACAGTGGATATACACTCAGAGGGAGGCAGTGGATCGCTGGTTTATAAACTATACATTGAAAACCCATTTAATCTGTGTAGTGATGTATAACATCAAACTAGCTACACAACCATGATTCAGGACGACTGTACACGATACAGGCGGGGATGGATATCAGCTTGGATTTAGATGTTATAAGCAATGAGGCTGGACATTTAGTGGAGAAAGCAAAAATCAAAAATGTTTCAGTTAAGAAAGCAAAAATCTGGAATAGCAGGTCATTATTGTCCAGCATCAGAGCTGAGGAACAGAACAGAAGGTAGATATGGTCTTTTGCATAGCAGTAATATTATAGGAATGCCACAAACCCTCTCAATGAAAAAATAATCAGCGATAACAGTCAAATTTATCTAATATATCTTAAGATTACAATAAAACAAATATAGGATTATTAAGCCTATAGTTTTTTTGTTTGTTTGTTTTTTAATTAAAATTTTAAGCATTTACGTATGTCTTGCAAAAGGGATTTTTGATGGACTAGTGGCTAGCATATGGCAATTTCACCACCATGGCCTGGGTTCAATTCCAAGGCAAGGTACCACCCCAATTGCACCCCAAAGAGTTGCACAGGTGGACTCTCAAGGCAGATCCTCGGCCTGCATAAATTGCGAGCATTATGTCTGGACGACTCCTTTTGAAGTGGTCGGAAGAGGAACAGCCACAACAACTAAGGGCGTAACCATGCATTTAACATTGGGGGTTGGTGGGGTAGGGGAATGAGACCCCACCCATGTAGAGGGTGTCTGAAGACATGCCTCCCTGCAATTTTTTGGGGCAATTAGGCTGTTTTACATACATTTTCAGAGGATAAGATATACTGTAGCAAAACAACATGCAGTTGTTATACTACACTAGTGTTGTTGAATAGCACAAAATCATTCACTTTGTATAAAAGCACCAAATTTGTAATGTATCACTTCGTTATTCCAGTATTAGCAAAATGGATATTTATCTAAACTGCATTAACTTTATTGCTTACACCAGAAGTTACCAAGTCTCACCTGGGAATTCGATTCTCTGTTTAGCAATTACACTGAATCGAGAGAAGCCAACCTCGTTATTATGTTTTTATAACAGTTAGCAATTGTAAATCTGTAATTTAGGTTAATTGTAATATGATATTTGGAGAAGGGTGTACTGGCCAGTTTTGTAAATTATGCCTATGGCAACAACAATGCATGTCAAGCAAGAAGCAAAATTATTTTCCACCTTAAAACTGGTAGAAAAATAGGTAAAAATAGATTTAATCATATTTGTGTTATTTTAATCTTCAAAACTATCTGTTCCTTTGCTAAAAAGTGTTCCACCTCTCTCTGCAATATTGCCAAGGTTACTGTACTAAAGGTCTAAAGCTTTAAAAAAGAAAGCTTAAGAACATGAAAGGACACCTTTGGGTACAACATCTAAACCATCCAATATAATAATGTCATTAGGTTCAGATTATTCAAATAGTAAAATAGATGAATATGTTACATTATTTTATACACAGCATCAAAACATTCCAGCTTATTGTCAATATTTGACCTTCAAAGGCCAGTTAAGCTACCACAAGGTTTATCCTCTCAATCAAGTGTTTGTTTTGCCACAGGGTAAAAACACAGTTCCTGTGTACTGTAACACTGTTAGAAGGAAGCACAAGATATTTGCTTGTGCTTGACACATTGATCGGAAATGTTTAGTCTTTGGTCTCTTTGATGTAATGTGTCAGAATTGCAAATGTGTGAGGTTTTGTGTGTGTGTGTGAGACAAGTCAGTTTTCTTCATTTAGGACAATAAAAAAAATTCCCCTCCCTCCGACAAAATATTCTCAAAATATTACACATTTGTACTCAGCAACAAGTAAAAAAATAAAATCAGATTCAAATTGCTGCACTTACTGCATCATGGACGATATACTGTAGTATCAGTTACAGATTCTATTTAGTCAAAAATTTGTGCTTTTTAATGCAATAATTGTGGAATGTGAAAGGAAATAAACTTCGTTGGGTTAGTTTAGTTGTCCGGGTGTAGTGGTCATTGAAAGCTCTGACTATTGACTAATTCGTAAATTAACTTGTTATGGAGTATACAATAGTACGCTCAGGTCTTGATACATTCTTTCGTAACTCTGTTCTGAATGGCTATCAAAATAAAGTTACAAAACGTTAATATTCTGTATTACTTCATTATTCCTCAAAGTTTAAACACTACACATGCAGTCTTTTACCAGACCGTCCTCCGAGCCAGTAGAGAACGTTGTCTTGAACTTAAATTGACCTTAACAGGACATCCAGGCAGTGAAGACTCTTTAACTGTTTTTTTTTCTCTGTGAGGATTCTAGGGACAGGTGGAACGACCCCAATTGCAAGAGCAATAAGGAGCAAGAGTTCAGAGGACAGGTGGGAGACAGAAAAGGAAGAGGTGTTCTTGTACCGATGCTTATGTTTCAGCCATTTTTTCCTCCTTTTTAGATGAATTGCTAAACAAGGTCTATCCTCCCCCCCCCGCCCCTCCTCTTTTCTCTTTCAATCATTTTGTAGCATTCTCACAGAAAGCTGTCTTCCACCAGATCCCCTGAGTCCAGGCACATCTCGTCCATCAGTGTAATGTCCTCCAGAGTTTCTCCTTCCCGCTTGGGTAGTGTGGAGCTGCTCGAGCCTGTCTCAATAGCGCTCTCCTCAGATGTCTGAGAGCTACAAAAACATTACATAATAAAAAAAAACATATATTCAATTATTTTAATCATTCACATATGTAATGTAATCTAATGTAATAATAATAATAATAATAATAATAATAATAATAATAATAATTAGCCTGGACACAATTTAATACTGTTGAATTCTTGAATTTGGTCAGAAGGTGTTGATTAGTTTTGAATGCTATACAAATTCTATTTCTATTAATTATTTATATTATTCTCGTATTACCTATTCATTTCACGGTGCTAGCAGAAACCTGCTTAGTACCTGGTATAACTTAAGTGACAACAGGTACTAGCTTGTTTCATGCAACATTAACTGTAAGCATAAGCCCCATAAAAATGTATGAGTTTTCCAAGGAAGACATGTGTCACCTGTCCACTGAAGAAGCTACTTTTAAAAATGAAATAGCTAGTGCACATCACACAGTTCGTTATTTTAAATGTTCATTCAAATATCAGATCATTTAATTTTAAATTTAAATATCAGATCAGTCAAAACTCAAGTAACAGTATGGTAATTACCTATATATATCTTTTTTATTACTCTATTTATTACAGCTGGAAATGGGATGCCTACCTGTGACGGTTCCTTTTGGTGTATTCTTCATCCGAAAGGGGATCAAGGTCAGGCAGAGGGATGATGTAGCCACTGTCTGAGCTCAGTCTCTGCTCTTCAAAGCCGCTCTCACGCTCCCTCATTTTGCACTGGTTCTTATAGGACACACCCAAATAGGTCTCATCACTTTGTACACACTGCACGCGTGTCACCGCCGGGTGGTCGCTCTTCAGAAAGTTGTTATTTACACGCTCGTAGCTCTGAACAGACAAACACTTGCTATTAGACAGATGACCAACGTTGACCCATGCATATTTTTGTCCAGTCTAATATTTAGAAGCTGAAAGGAAGATATGTGTAATAATGCAATGCAAAACTCTAGACTATTTTTCCAGTGATGTACTACTGTCAGATGTACTGTAGTTGAATTATAAAGGCTAAATTATTTATATATGCCATTACAACAACAAAGAGAACTCCACGCCCCCCCCCCCCCCCCCCCCCTTCAAGAAACATGACGCCAGTTGACCTCATATTTTCGTAGTGCTGCTTATGTAACATCGGAGAGTGGTGTAACACACTCAGAGAATAGCGCTAACCACCCCTTATGCTTGCATGAGCCCACAGACTCCCATAATAGGCTAGTTTGATGAGTCACCATTTTTATTTGGCCTACAACAGAGAGTTGAGAACCACAGCATGTCACAGTTAAGTGAAACAAAGTCAATGCTCTGTTGGTGGTCATAAAATCCCAACCATCTCATTTTTAAGGATATGCTGATGTACTGTATTTTATAACTATATATTTTGATGACAGTTATGTCCAAAGTTTACATGTGTGTGCTAAACCTTCCAAATTGAACTGCTTGCTTAATTAACTCAATTTAAAACTTTGCTCAACCTAAAGCTTTGATTGCTTCAGTAGTGAAGCTCAGGAGTGAGTTTCGTTTCAACTGTTTAACTGTTGAGGCTAAAGTAATGGTAACTTGTACTGCACCCCGAAGCATGATAAATCTTCAGGTGAGTACATAAGAAAATTCCCAGGGATTTAACACTTTGAGTTCTTTTTGAGTTATATGAACACTGGGAGTGATAAAATTATATGTTTCAGTAGCAAAAGGTCTGTTGTGTGTAGATATAAGTGTTAATTTGTGACAAAATCCCCAATTTTAACCAGTTTAGTTACATAAAAGTTAAAACCTGACTGACTGGAGCTTAATATCACAGTCTGTGCTAAAAGAAACCTCATGGATTCTGTTTAAAGAACTGTTCCATTTTGTACTATATTATACTGTGTTATAGATGGATGGATGAACAACCATACTAGCATGCTAGCTAACTAGCTAAGTAATACGGTCAACCTACAGTTCTTGAAAAATTGTTGGGCCAAAAGATTTAGCTCTATATTTAGATTTATATATAACTCTATTTATAAGTTGTGGGCTATAACTGAATATGAGATGTAATGAGCTGTGTTTTATTCCCCAACTCATTCATGATTGGCTAGAAAAATGCATTTCTGCAAAGGGGCATGGAGGCAGCAGCTTATTTGTGTTTTAAAGCTACAGAAAATGAAGAAGAAACATCCGTGAGACTTATGTTAACTCTTCTAAAAGGGAAAATAATATGTCACCTTTAAACTGCACACATTTTTTAAAAAAGCTTTATGGAAATAGAGAAAGTCGATAATATTTAGTAGTTCTCTACATTCTCCATTATATTTCCTTAAACACTGCTTTAAACATGGCTCATTCAAAGTGCCTGTTCGAGTTGCACATCCGTTCTGTGGGTCTATGAGGATTTGGAAAAAACGTATAAAAAATGCATTTCCCACCACACCGCTTCCCAAGGTGTTATTACCCATGGCTATGTGACTCTGGGAAACTGGTGTTTTTGAAGTGCCATGTGTGGTGCATGTTTAGGAAAGCCATTATGGCTAACAGACGAATGCTTACTGTGGGTGGATCTGGTCCTGTTGGGTGTTAGTCAGTTGAAGCATTAACATATTAATGGTTGTTAGAAAGAGTCACACCTTATCTCAGTGCTCAGGCTGAGAAAATGCATTAACACCACAAGAAACACAAAGCTAGGTTAGGCAGAGCTTGGGTAGCATGGCATGATCACTGATGCACACGAGTATAATGGGAACCGAGTAATGGGTTCAAAAGTGGGACAGTAGTTTTTTTAACTACTCTGCATTGCTTAAATTGCCCCATGGGGATAAATAAAGTTTTTTTAATCGAATTGAATTGAGTGACAAGGACAAAAGCAAAAATGGAGTTTAGGATTCAGTAAAAATGACCAAAGTTCCAACTGGTCTACTAGATCTTACCCTCTTGTATCCGCATGGCAGCAAGCTGGCAACACTCTCACTCAAATTGTGGAATGAGGGTCTCTTCTCTGGCTCATTGTTCCAGCACTTTACCATCAGCTCATAACTACATCAATACAAGCACACCGATCAGACAAGCAAGCTTGCAATACTCAGAAATAACAATGTGTTGTGACGTGCTGAACCTACACATCGCTGGAGGCGTGTTCAGGTTTGGCCATCCTGTAGCCACTCTTGATCTTGTTATAGAAGCTGGAGTCCACAACCATGCCAGGATAAGGGGTACCGCCTGCAAAAAAATAAATAAATAAAATTATATATGATTACACATTTAAGGCAAAAATTAAACATAAAAGATAACATTAGAATAGAATAATTCTTTCCAGGTATTTGTCTAAAAAGGAGGTCTTTTTTTTACAGACTACTTAAATTACTTTAATACCTCCAGATGAAGAGAATAACATTGATTATCCTGTAAGCAAGGATCATGATTACCCAAGGCTCATTTATGCCCATGGGGAGCAAACGCCAGCCCGTCCAAAAATAGAAAAGCCAATCACCAAAAAAAAGTCAATGACCATGATAATGGAAGATGGAACAGAACCAGCCCTAAGACCACTGGAAGTTTACATTTGAGCTAGTCTGAAGTCCGAACAATCTCTGACCTATTGGAGGAAAATATCTTGCCATGGAACACAATCAGTTGAGAAACATTCAACACTCTTATAATCAGCATATACAGCAAGTGCTGTAAAGTCAGAAGCTCTCAGTTTTTAGCCTTTGCTTTCATTCGTTTTGTTATTATTTTTTGCCTAAAGATCCAGACTTTTGGCTCACCCTGTATATAAAAGACATTAATAAAAAAAAAATTTCAATCCAAGTAAAAGCTGGTAATATACCAAGAGAGAAGATTTCCCACAGTAAAATGCCGTAAGACCAGACATCGCTCAGAGTGGTGTACAAGTTATCAAAGATGCTCTCAGGGGCCATCCATTTTACTGGCAGGAAGGTCTATGTGTGTGTAGAAAGAGAGAGAGAGAGAAAACTTAAATTAACAACAGTCCATGAAATGCATTAATACCTCACAAAACACCAGTGTATCCATAATGTGGGAAACATTCAACACAGAAAAGCAGAGAAGAAGGAGCCACACTTACACTTCCTTTGGATACATAGTTGTTGTCATGCATGATGTCCCTGGCTAGCCCGAAGTCACAGATCTTCACAATCTTCCCCTGAGACAACAGCACATTTCGAGCTGCCAAATCTCTGTGAACACACTGTGTATAAAAGAAAGACATTGAATCCAGTCATGGAATCGTTCCATCTTTCCATCTATAGATTCTTTAACAGATATTTCACACCGTCCCACTGCATTACCGTGTCTAAATGTGCCTCTTATATTGTTTCAATCTTTATCCTAATAAAACTGCTTGATGAACTTCAAATTCCTTTAGGAAGCGTTTAAATAGCCACAAAACTAAATTCATACCTGATGTGTGGCCCTTTAATAGCATGTTTCAGTAATATGGAATAGCATAGTTTAATAACATGTCATAATGTACAGAAACACACTCTTATGTTCTATTCTGAGTGTTTGGTCTTTTCTCAAGCCACCCCAACCCTCAATTTAAACAGGTCAGTTGTGAGTTTTGCAAACACTGGCTTGAGTAACAATTGCACCCTTAAAGATTGGAGTATATACAGGGTGGCCCAAAAATCTGGACCCATAGTAATTTTTACTTATATGAACTGTGATTCTTTCCTTTTTATTACAGACCCAGCATAGCTTAGAAGTTAACAAAAGAAAATTTAACCAGACAAACCACTCAACTTTTCCCGTTTGGCAGAAGTCTATCAGAATCCACTCAGAACAAACTAAAGAACTTAAAAACTAAATGAGGAAATAACCTCTGTATGGAACAGGTTCAGATACACTAAGGCTAGGTTCACATTACTAGTATGAAGTGACTCAAATTGGATTTTTTTGTTTTACCCAAATGTGTCAAGTTCATATATGGTCCTAGATTGGATATATTTCCAACATGTGGTCATGTGATTTGAATTCATGCCTCTGTTTCTGTTTAAAGTGCTGACATCATCAGTCAGCACTGGAAGTGCAGGAATTTCATTTCAACAATGGTGGACAGCAGAGAATGTAGTCAATGAAGGGAAAGTGAAATCAGTGATTTAGTGGATATTTGGGGCAATGAGTCTGTCCAAGCAAAACTGGAGGTAATCTACAGAAATAGAACAGTGTTTGAGATCATTCTCATCTGAGCAGGGGCGTATCAATGTTCGCACACGTGCCGTTTTTGAGGACAGATGCATCCACATTAAAGACGTTAATGTGGTGAGCGTGAACCGTCATGAAATGCAAATCTGATCTGACAGTGTATACATATATAGTGTATAGGCCTTGCTCAGTGCTGAGGCTTGAACTAATCATTAACTCAGAGCTTTTTTTTTTGTTGTTGATTTTTTCCCCATTCTCTCCCTAATTCAGTAGTGTCCAATTCCTCCCAGCCACTAGGGGGCTCCCACAAGGCTACTACTACCACTCAGTCGGGAGAGCTGAAGACTATCACGTGTTTCCTCCGAAACACGTGACGCCAGCCAACCGCATCTTTTCGAACTGCTTTCGAACCATTGGGGGCGGCGTAACACAATCGGAGGACAGCGCTATCCGCTCCTTCCGCTTGCGTGAGCTCACAGAGGTCCCTGATTGGCTGTAGAGCCATGATTAATGTGGGAGCACTAAGTACCTCTCATCCCTCCCCTCTGAGAGAGCTCGGCCAATCAGCTCTCTCCAGGCCACCCGGGAATCGAACTCGCGGATTTCCGGATGACAGGGCGAGCACTTTACCACAGCGCCACTCGGAGGCCAAGTAGATTAAATTTTTAACCTAAAACTTTTTTTGAATGCCAGTCTTACAAGTATCATTATTAAAAACAAGCCTTAGATTTTGTAAAATTGATACATTTACCATGAGTTATGGCTTTAGACTCACATTTTTGGATGCCAAGAAGTCCATCCCTCTGGCCACTTGATAGGTGAAGCTGATAAGATCCATTGTGGTCAAGCGCTCGGAATCATCAGAAAGAAGCTTTTCTACCTCACTTTCTGTTGAGCACAAACACACTCAGTCAGACATGCTGGCTTCCCTCCTATTTCTTTTAATATGTGTACATATTTGCACGTGTGGACAACACGCCTTGGTCGGTTGTACATGAGCTACGAGTAGGTTTTTTAAAGTGCATTGGTTCTTGTAATGCCTGGGTGAAGCATGCAGAAAACCCCATGGACTACAATTATCTCCAGTAAATGCAGGGTGCACAACCTGCAATGCATCACATCCCCAGGAACGAGGGTGGACGCCTTTACGATCGCCGCCAAAATACCAGTGTGTATGTAGATGTGCACGTGGGTGTGTGTGGGTTTAGAAAATTACTGCCAAGTCAAACCAGATGCACTCAGGCCCAACTGAACAGGAATACAGAAAGAGGAAAAAACGAGTACAGACTCCAAAACAAATATGCTTAGAGGAAGAAAAACATCTCACTGCTATAAAGTTTTTTGATCCAAGGAAGTATGTGTTAAATCCATGTGCATGAAAGAATAAGTTTCGGTCCTGTTTTGGGGGGTTGCTTATGAGAACAGGTTTGCTGAGTGTGTGTTTTACCGTTGATATGTTTGTGAGAGGGAGGGCGATCATAGTCGTCTGACTGAAGGTCGAAGTATTTGGAAGTGTTGCTCCTCTCCAACATGGGGACGTACTGCATTGTGTCTGCCTGCTTCATGTCCATGTAGTCTCCTTTTTCCTCAAACGACAGGATCACGTAGCTGAGCGCGCACACATATACAGACACACATGGTAAGATGACTTTCTCATGACGAGTTGAAAACCTTGCACATGCTGCAACTTGTTTTT
The DNA here is from genome assembly GCA_030014345.1 of Clarias buthupogon. Classification (NCBI taxonomy): domain Eukaryota; kingdom Metazoa; phylum Chordata; class Actinopteri; order Siluriformes; family Clariidae; genus Clarias; species Clarias buthupogon. The sequence goes on from JAQMYK010000020.1 coordinate 1,763,592, forward strand.
GTGTGTGCATCTGTGTGCTGACCTCCGGCTGCTCTCATCAGCTGGATTGATGCCAAAAATGTCCAATTCCTTCTTGCCCTTTTCAGTCTGTCGGCTCAGGAAGCTGTCTCTGTTCTTATGCAGGTAGTTCACCAGATCTCCATAAAAGCAGTACTCGGTAATGATATAGATAGGACCTGAGCGAGAGCAAGAGAGAGAGCGGTTAAAACATGTCTCATCCAATCACTCTGATTTCAGTCTTACAAAATGTCTCTATACACAAAGATGACAGATCAGTGATGAATCAGTGTTGTGCATACAGGTTTTGTATACCTTTTTTCTGCGTTTTCTGTACCTGATTTGGTGCATGCACCCAGCAGGTTGACAATGTTAAGGTGAGGGCCCAAGTGAGTCATAATCTTCAGCTCTGACATTAGTGCCTGTTTCTCACTGGAGCGAGCTGTTGCTGAAGAACCAATTAAAAAAAAGCAATCAACTAATCACCCAATCATGTACAAGATCTGCCAGATAATTTACAGTGTGTTTAGCAAATATAGCTAGAATATTTGATGAGGCATATTTCTTTGCCCTATTAACTTACGTTTCAGCATCTTAACTGCCACCTTCATCACCGGCCCAGAGCGGCTGAGTCCATACGCAGTGCCTTCCACCACCTTCCCAAAGGCCCCCGAGCCCAGAATACGACCTGTGACAGACATTCACACAGGGAATCATATGATTGTTAGCATATGCAAAGTTTCACACCTTCCACCGATATGGTCAGTGCTTTGGGTGATAGTTAGCCGAGGCTGTTTTGAAACTCAAAACATACACAAATGTAATCCCTCCCTACAGTATTTCCTTCAAAGCCACACCCTGAAAAACACTCCTGAATCTCGTGCAACCAGGACCATGTAAATCATGGTGACTGTCGTGAATCCATCAAGGCTGGTAATCCACAGGACTTGTGCTGTTTCCTATTTAGGGAGAGATTATGAAGCCGTTATTTTAGTGACGGCTTCTGGAATGTGAGGAGACCATACCAAACAATACCAAATGACACTTTAAGGCCATGATTCCACCTTAAGGCCATGTATTTGATGTGTACTGGCTGGTTTTAGATACCAAATCAGTCACTGGTATGTAAATTCCATCTGAAGCAGAAAGTGTTTGTGTGTTGTCCTACACTCATATCAGATTTTGCTTAGATATATTTCTTCTGAGTTTGAGCAACATTCCTATGTTCATGGGTTGTGGTTTTTCGGGAGAATGCAACATTTCAGGGAACCAAAAACAGCTTATTAGGTTTTCTTGCAAGTGTAAGCGAAAGCATCACCAAGTAGCATTCGTTATCAAGTAACAAGTCTTTTATTCATAACACATTGCTTTCTATTCACATTTTCTGTGGCTGTAAAGTTCACATAGATGATTCCTTATTTAAAATCCCTGCTTCCTTTCCTTTTTAAATAAGTTTCTTTTAACCATCAGAAAACCTTCTATATTCAGATAAAATGTCTTTTAAGGCTGTCTGGTATCTCCAAAGGCTCTGATTTACATATGTCTAGCCAAAATGACATCTGTGATTGCTCAACTACACCACTATGGCTAAAGAAAAACCAGCTTTCATTGCAGCCACTGTGAACCCACCAAGCAACCGCTGAGCAGACAGGCACACCACATCTTTACAATGCTGGTATCACAAGGCAGCACCCGCAGTAGGCTAAAACAAGCCACCTGACCTGACCTGACCACAATCCAATAGATTACATCCCAACAAGTCAAACAGCCAGAGAGGAGGACAGCAGAACATGGTTGTGTGTTTGTGACTCACCAAGGACAAGGCCTTCACGTGGGAACTCCCAGCGTGTGTCGTAGGGCAGCTGCATGGGATCCACGTAGATGTACTCGTGCCCATCCGGACTGACTGACTCAATGACGCGCCACCTGATCTCATAACGTGGTTTCTGAAATGCATATGCAAACAAGATTGTTGAGTTCTTGAGCTGCAGAGTTCAATGCCACATAATATAAGATGAGTGAAAACGTCAACACGTGAGAAAAATGCAGAGTAGTAAATTAATTAAATGTGAACAGGCACTAGGATGAATGCAGGATGATAGTGTTGTGATGGTGTGAGTGAGTGAGTGAGAGAGTGAGAGAGTGAGTGAATAAATGAGCGAATAAATGAGAAAATTAATGTATGACTGTGGAAATGTGTACCTGTTTCCAGATAATGACCAGCACAATGAGTGCGATGATGACAATAACCAACAGCACCAGAACAGCCGCCGCCACAGTGAGCTCTGAGTGCGGACCTGAACACATCATCACCACTGCTGTAAGAGCAAACTCTAATTTCATACTATAATTTAGTCTTTTAAACTATGGAATTAAAAGAAGTGATTTGGCTAACCTAAGAATGTCTTTGGATATAGATGATGAGTCTGTACACATGAAGTCTAAATTTCTTCATTACTTTACTCATTGAAATGAAAGATCTTGAAGCGATATACTGAACTTGGTTAAACGATTTACAGGGTAACTCGGCTATTAAAAAATGGGCCACGGACACAGAATGGAGAAACCAAAAGGGCATATGGCATATGGATTTCTCTTTCACAAGTGCCACGTGGGAAACCTATCAGGGATTCACTACACGTGGAGCCTGAGAGAATGATGCTAACAGATGTAAGGATTATCAGCAACGAGGAACTTTTGGTAGAGCAGAGTTTCCCTGCTTAAAACACACACACACACACCAAGACCTAATTCTATATAGAAAAAACTAGGTGGAGATATGACAGTGACAATGGAAAATGAACTGACTTCTAAACAGTGAGGAAAGTGATGATTTGATGTGCTGACATTTTACATTTCACAAGTACCAGGTCTACTGAAACACTTAACGTAGTTGTTAAAGCCACTGGTTCTCAATTTTGTTGTTGTGGACCCCTTCATTCCCTTTATCTATACCACTTATACTGTTTACAGTCACAGAGGGCCTGAAGTCTGTCCCAATCCCAAGTTGGGGTACTCACTGGATGACTGCCAACCCATCACAGGTCATAAGCACACACATTCAACCTCAACAGGCACTTTTAAAACATTCAACAGACTATACTGAATGTCTTTGAACTGTAGGAGGAAACCCACAAAGCATGGAGAGAACATGCAAACTCCATGCAGAGACTCCATGCAAACTCCATGCAAGAGTCAAAGCCTGGAGACAGTGGGCTAACCACTAAGCCATTGTGCCACCTACTGAGCTTTTATATCTAAATTTTCGATCAACAGAACACATTCGGTTGGATTTGGAGTCAACTTTGATTCTTGGACCCCTAAATATGATAGCCTCGATCATGTCAGTTGAGATTTTTGTTGTTTCACCGACTCCTGGTGGTCATTAGAGCCCACTTTGAGAACCAGTGGTCAAGGTTGGTTTATGTCTTTAATGTGGCTACTGTAATTGTATGATCTGAAACTAAGTGATTTTGTGCAATATTTTCTAAAGTAGGGTTTATGAGATGAAAGTGATAACACGAGTCATAAAATATGGCATACTGTACAATCATTTGCAAAATTAATTAAATTTCATTATGTCCTTTAAAAAAAATGCAGTCAGCTGATGAGAGTGATAACACGATAAAAAATCTCACCATTGGCCACCAGTTTGATCTCACGGGACACAGCGGCCATCTCGTTCCGTGCCAGGCAGCGCACGGCCAGCGTGTTCTCTAGATGTCCAAAAATAACCTGACTCTCCAACTGGTTGTCATGCTCTATGTGTGTATCAATGGTGATGCCAGTGGAGTTTGTCTGAAGAGGTGACCACTCAGATGAATCATTGGAACACCTAAGAAATAGGGGGAAAAGGCGTGAATGGGATGGGTATGCAGTAGTGATGCGCGGGTCTGGTATTTTTGCAACCCGCGGGTCCCGCTTTTATGAAATTATTCGGCCCGCCCCAGCCCGCCCCGCACCACTGTATCTATTTTTACAA
>JAQMYK010000020.1:1797645-1818386 GCA_030014345.1 Clarias buthupogon
CTGGGATAGGCTCCAGGCCCCCCGCGACCCTGATCATAGGATAAAGCGGTATAGAAGATGAATGAATGAATGAATATGGTGGCCAAATGAGTTTCAGGGAAGAAAAACTTCATAGGTGTTGTAACTTTGTCATTTAGTACATTCAGGTAGTCAGCTGACTTTACGTTGCTGAGTAACATAACATTGCTGAGCCTAGACCTGACCAACTGAAGCAACCCCAGATTATAGCGCTGCCTCCAGAGGCTTGTACAGTAGCCACTGTGGATTATGGTGCATCACTTCATGCGCTTCCAATTTTACCCTGACATGCCCGTCTCCCTGGAATAGGGGAGATCTGGACTCAGCAGACAACGTGACCTTATTCAATTGCTCCAAAGTCTACTCTCCAGGGAAACTGAAGGAAAGCATTTTTTCTAAATAGTCTCACCTGGTCACACGTGTGTTTGCTTAATCACTATATGATGCACAAAACAGCCCTAATGACAAGAATGTTGAATACATTTCTATAATTCAGAGATATTATTTGAGTTATGTGGATGTGTTTGGGAGCAGAGGGAATGTCTGAGGTTTGTTTGGGGATCTGTGTATGTTTTGTAAGACAGGGCAACAATACGGTGCCTACACTACACATATAATTCAGTCTGTTGATGAAGTAATTGTCGACAGAGTCTGTGAAGCTAAACAAAGCATGTTCTTCTCCATATTCTGGATAAACATCATTAAGCCACTTTGCCTCATCAACTTATTACAGTTTTCAGGTCTGTAACAGCGAACAAATCATTCCAAATGACCTGTCGTATGGCGAAGACCAAATCAGCAAGGCAACATTACACCGATTGTATCTCGCTTGGCTGCTTAAGTAAAGTCTCTGAGCTGTGTATGGTTTTAATCTGAGGGTCATGGAAGGTCTGTGTGGGGATGTGAGTCTGGATATGCACTGAGCTCATATTCAGTGTATGACATGCGCGCATCACTTAAACTCTTAATTGGTCTCCAAAACGGTAGACGTCCTGCTCTAACCCTGCTTGTTATAAAGATCTGTATTAGAGTTGGTGTGCACATAGTGTGATATCATTGGGACCCACTGGGAGCACTTTGGCATAAATAAAAGCCAGAAAGATATGTGGATGCTTTCGCCTTATTGATTCTTCTCATCACATGCATTCACTCACAGACTCTGCTGTTTACTTGTGTTTCCTTTTCCCCCGGCCAATTCATTTCTTTCCCTCTGGGTGTTGAATGAGTTGCCCAAGATAAGTGTTTCTTTCAATTACATTGATGTTCATTATAGCACTGGGAGAGAAAAGTCAGTAGTCTAATGGTGATCTAAGACCCAGAGGCACATGCTGTAATCAAGGTTGCATTAACATTTTTAGACATTCACAGATATTTTCTCAGCTACACAGCACTGTGTGGAGCTCTTTGAGGGGGTCCACTTGTTAAATGCAGGAGAAGGACGACTGCTGTCAAGACTTCGGAGTAAATTGGTATCCAGAACACGTTTCATCAATAATGGACGATTTTTTCACCACATAACAGGCATTACATGCCATGTGTTTATTTCTTATTGCTGAGTAAAGATGTAACTTGCTGTGTATTTCTTAGACTATATTTTACACACAAGTATAAACACATGACCTGTTTTTTAAAAGCATATGTGGAGACTGGTAGGCTAGTAAACAGGACTTCTTAACAATATTTATCAGAATTATACTTTATATTCTAAATACATAATTAATTACAATATACTGTTCAAATCACATTTGTGTTTCTTGGGTTTCTATGCTGATTTGTCCCTTAGGTGCGAATGAATTAATGAGGATGGTGTCTGCAATGGACTTGGGTCCCATTTTGTGCCCAGTATTATAAGGATTGGCATAATTGTAATTATTGCATAAGCATACTAATTACAGTGTAAAACTATATGCTGCTAAACAGGTTTTGAAGCTCAATTGAAAGAGTTATCATCTTGGCAGGAATTGACTGCCTAATTACTGGGTAATCCATAAATGTGTAAGTGAGTGGAGTGAATGGAGCAGAGCTGCTGGTCAACTACTGACCTCAGTTGCTACAAACTAGCTAGGTGGCTAAGGTGGCTAAAACACACATAACAATTTATATGCTAACATTACTTTGAAATTGATTGAACACCATCATTCATACCCTACATGTCATCCCATGGCAACTTATACATTTCTTGTGGTAAGTTCAACTACAACGAATCCAATAGTTCATTAGTTAAAGTGAAGAATAGCAGACAGCTAGTGGTTGAAGCATGCAGTTGTCACTCAAATCAGTCTTGCCCCTAATTATGCATAATCTTGTGACATAATTTTAACTGATGAGTTACATTAAAATTCATACCCATGTTTTTATCCATACAATTGTCATGAATAAAAAAAATCTAACTATGGACACCAAAACCTCTTTTTTTGGACTGGGCTGCAAACAGTTCTTTTTAATGTTGGACATTTTAACAGGGAGTTCTATTGGGATTTCACTTTTAGGGCCTAGTGGTCATTTTAAGAACTGCATGTGGTGCCACTTCTGTGTTGAGTCATTTTTCAGAACCAGAGATTGCCCCAGAGCAAAATTAGATAAATTAGTTATTTTCGGACTTTTACTAATACTGACAATGAGTTGTGAGTCCACTAAATGTGTTTAATTGATCATTGGAGAATGCTGAAGCCCAGAAAAAGGATGTATGGACTATGTTACTGCCATTGCAATTACCCCAGAATTCATGAGCTAAAGGTATATGTTATTTAATGCGTACAGTATATTCTGTGAAACAAGACATTATGCAACTGGGTGTTGTGTTAACATCCTGTTACTGTATAATACTTAAAGGTATATGGGATGCTATGGCATACCTGTTCTGTTTCAGTTCCAAATTGATGCTTCTACTTTTTTTGCCTCTTGATCCTGATATCACTAGCACTGTTTTTGCTGCATTTGGGAGCATGATGCACATCAAGGTTAATATTTTTGACAGGCAATTAAGTGTGGTGCTGATGAAGGTTGTTGTGTTTGCTACATATATTACATTTTTGCCATCCCGTCCTCTATCAGGATTTTTTAACTATGTTATAACCTTATGGGACCACAGTTCAGGTGTATGTGCAGTCAAATTATGCAGGAATGGATGTTATACTAAATTGCATGCTTAAATAACCACAAGCACAACTGCAGGCTGATTCATCCGTTGCAATAAAAAATGTGGGAGGTGGACCGTTTAGCAAAATCACACAAAAATCAAACAGAAATAACCCAAGCCGTTCTGACTTAATATTGTAACAAAGAAAATATGCACAAAATCTTTCATTTTACAATCCTTATCAATTTATTTTAAGGAAAAAAATTAATAAATTGAATTAGCTAATTTTTCTGTTTAACTGTTGATATTTTCCCTTCCTCACACTATGGCTAATATTCATTGTGCATTGTCTTTTTATGCCATATGTTTAAATTCTCTACAGCCTCACAAAGCCTGTAACAGTGGAAGATGTGTGTACAGTGTGAGTATCAGTGTGGTTCATACAGGACCACCTGGAATAGTTCAGCATCTGAGAGACAGCATATTACCATTGTTTTCCAGTATTTGCCGCAAAACACCCACACTTTTTCTTAGCATCAAAACAACCATATGTGCAATAATTGTCCTTACATATAGTGGACTAGCATCATTACAGCTAATCTAATCTAATCTAATTAGCCACGATCAGAGCCTTGGCTATTTTCCTCACCACTAGAAGAGCAGCTTTATGATTATAATATCTAGCCAATTAATTTGCAAGAAGAGAAAACCACTTTGTGGTTTGGGGTGCTCTTCAAATAGCTGCATGAAAAAGGACTAATTAAATTATCAAAAACAAGTCTGTCTACTTCTTCAACGAGGACCCAAGAAGACCTGTTTATTGTCATGGTTTTCAGATTTTCAGGTGTTGTTTTTGTTGATAGTGTTGGATGTGTGGTTATTTGTGTCATAAATAGCCCTGAATAGCCTTAATGGTGTGTCCCTATAGAAAAAGAGAAGAGGACTGTCACAAAGACACTAGACTGCGCCTCTCTGAGAGAAGTTCAAGTGTGTCTATTGCTTTGTCTTGAGTTCGACCATAGGAGTATATGTGTGGTATGCGTGTATGTGCAGGGGGTTGGGGAGGGAAATTTGTATGCAGGCAGTAACGTGGCGTCCCCCACACTATTCAGAATTTGTATTCCCTCACCTGCCTGTTGCTATGAATTATGGGAAGTTCAACTCGAGCGTGTTAATTTGGAAGCACGTGTACAGGCTTCATCGATGCCTGCCCAAGTTTCTATCATTGTTATGAATTATTATTAAGCTGTGACATTTACTTTTTCAATGTGTTCAATGTTTGTCATTAACAATATATGCCACAAATTAGATTATCTGACAAGAATACAATGCTGTTTGCTAAAACAATGTAATACACAGGCCATTGGAAATTATGACAACTAACATTGTGGGCATATTCATACTTGCTGATATTATAAAACACCTATCATAGTACCTGGGCAAAAATCATAAGGTCAGATTATTGGGCTGCATCAAGCAAAGAAAACAACTAAGGATATTTGAAATATATTGCATAGTGCCCACTGGCCGATTGTACAAGAAGGTTACGATCTGAGGTTGTTTCAGTTAGTCAGGTCTAGGCTCAGCAACATTATCTGGCGATAAAACCAAGTCAACTAAAAACCTGAATGTTCTGAATGACCAGGTTATCACGTCAATGGAGATTTTCTTTTCAGATGGTACAGGCATGTTCCAGGACTCAAATAGTGAAAGAGTGGCTCTGTGTGCATGAGGAATCATTTTCAAACATAAACTGGCCATATTGCATGTTACAGTATAATCAAAGCTACAGTTTTAATTTTTTAAATGTAATTAAATCTTTTAATCTTGTAATTAAATGTATTTTAATTTGTTTCTATGAAATGTGGTACCATGGTATTGGTTGAAAACTTCCTTTAAGTGCTCTGATTGTGCCATGGGTTCCAGATAATGGCACAAAAAATGTAAGTAATAGTTCAGTACATCAGTTTCTGTGTATACCTTTAATCCCATAAAAATCAGCTCATTCCTTGAGTGTTTTTCTGAATGGCTGGATAAGCACAATCCTTTAATGAAATGAGATAAACCAAAGCTTTAGCCTTTTCTAGGATTTAGATTTTGTATGAACGCTAACTGGAGATAAGTTGGCTAAGCGGTTAGCTCTGTCACCGTGCACCCGTACACTTCTTGACTAGAGGGGTTGAACCTCGCCTCTATTCTTTTTGCTTGGAGTTTGCAGGTTCTCCACATGCTTGGTGAGTTTCCCCCACAGTGCCACGATATGCACTGATGTTGGTTTCCTCAGCAACATATCTCCTCTTTACAGCAATAACCGCTGTTATGGAGCAGTTCATCTCCATAATTAATTAATTAAAGAATCTTTAAAGTGGACTTATGTTAACACATTACGCTTGTGTCTTTGTTTTTCTGTCAACTCTGCCAACATTCTGGATTAAAATCAAAGCGGAAGATCCTGAGATTCTGAAAATCCTGCTTCATTATCAACAACGTGTCTTTGTAAAGTGGGGTTGTCTGCAGTGACAGCAACAAAAATTAAATTACAGAGCAGACTGGACATAAGGAAAACACTTTGGGTATGATTGTCTCCCATTACTCTTTGATTCTGCGTTATAGTTACTATACATGCAGTGGTCTGTCCATGGAAAACTGTCTTAAATAAAACTGATCCATGGTGCAAAAAAGGTTGGTGACCACCTCCTTAAAGTAACAACCTGGTGCCCATGTGACTTTTTTTAATGCAATCCCAGTACCTGAAGGAAGGGTTTGTATTTCTAATCATTTAGGACATTTAGGATATTAGTGCACAGTGGCACTGGGGAAGTTGTACTATGAGACAGAGCGAGATAGATCTTTTATTGATCTTGAAGGACATTCCAAATATATTATTAAACATATTTCACTTTTAAGGCTATAAAATTATAAATCTATCCATATAATATATATAGTTTTTACTAATTCATACCCTTACTCATTCACTCATTCTCTATACCGTTTATCTTTTAGAGGTTCACAGGAGACCTGGAGCCTATCCCATGGGACTCAGGGTAAGGTACATCACAATCCATCCAAGGGCACAAATACATACACACGTGCACAAACATACACACACACACACACACACACACACACATTTGCACATTTTTGAACAGTGGGAGGAAACTGGAGTACCCAGAGGGAACCCACCAAGTATCTAGAGAACATGAACACTCATACGCACAGAGTCGAAGGCTGGAAGCGAATTCTTGACACAGGAGGTGCAAGTTCGCAGTGCTTTCAACTATACCATTGTGCCACATAATTTATACCCCAAAATTTTTTATCTATTAATTTTTATTGCACTATATAAAAAAAATCTAATTGAATTGAACGTCTTCAAAAACAAGTCCAGAAAGTCAGTAAGCTCTCTTCACCTTTCACCTCTGGCTTTTTTTCATCAGTAAGCCAGTCTGGATGTAATACACCATAAAAAAAGGTAAATTTACAGAACGAAAAGCAAGAGAACTATAAATGGGAAGCAACTCTTGGAACAGACCAACAGATACTAATATTTTCAAGTTTGTTGCAAAGATTATAATTAGGGTTTGGGTAGGATAAAATTCTAAAATAAAAAATCTATATATATAACCCTGACTTAATTGAGTATGTAGAAATCTTCCATGAAATCAGGATCATACAGACAGACAGTGTCTCTTCATTTAAACTATTCTCCATTCAGCACCAGGAAGCCCTGGTCAAACCCTAGTTGTCTCTTTATGGCCCAAAGCGCATGCAGTGGCAGAGGTCAATCTCATTCACTTTTCAGGACACTGCCCCTGAGCCTGGCGCACTGACCACCATCAGAAATTTTATACACTCTCCTCTCCTCCCTGCTCCTCCAGGCTTCCTTAAATCTCTTCATCCATGCATTTACAAAGTCATTAATGAGACATTCAGGGCCTTTTGAGTCAGCCAGCTATATTGTGTTTTTTAAAAGAGAAGAAGACAGAGTAGAAGAAAGAGAAAAGAGAGGGAAAGAATGGAAGACAAGTGCAAAGAGGGAGAGCAAATAGAAGAAGGGTGCAAAAATGCACCCCCAGCTGAAAGCAGTTAGATCATGTTCTTTTCATGGTCCGATTAGAATCAAATCGATCCCTCCCTCCTCCCTTGCTCTGTGGGCTGGCCCAGGCCTTTTAGGACCGGAGACCAAAGAAAGAGTTCTCCAAACGGCCCAGCCGGCTGCTCCACCTGAATGATAATCACCCTCGGCCTCTGGCCTGACAAGACACGAGTGTCTAAATGTGTTTAGCATGTACTTACTAGTAATGTTGTATTTACCCTAACTGAACATAAAGCAAAATTTACAGTGTTGTTTCACAATTTGGGGCTCATACGGTTTGCTTTCATGTTTCATATTTAAGCTTTGAAACTGAAATACAACAAAAACAATAATAATAATAATGATTCATGATAACATGAATAATAGTTAATATTATTATTATTATTATTATTAGTGGTATTGTTTTTTTATTCCCACTTTTTTACAAATAACAACAGCAACTAACTAAAGAAATTTAAATACATTCTAAATCATTTGAATATATAAATTGCTTATTTTTTATGATTTTGATTTTGTATGAACGCTAACTGGAGATAAGTTGGCTAAGCGGTTAGTACACATCAGTGGATATTCATGATAAAAGATATGCATCAAAATGGGTATTTCATTAATCACCACATTATTATTATTATTATTATTATTATTGGTGGTGTTGTTATTCTATTTAAAAGGTAAAAAAATATTTCATGTCAGTACTTATTCTCCTGCGCAGTTTTGTTAAGTGGGCATTTAAAAATGCAATGGGGAGATTTTGTGTGGAAGTGCTTTTGTGTAAGCGATATCTCGCATGCAGTCTGTATTGGATCTTAGGTATTTAATGCGCCTGCAGTGTGTCTAGGGTCTATTTAATGAATAAAACAGAGCAGCGTAGGGGGATATTTAGTGTCATAGTACCAAGTGCTATTAAAGGTCCTTGGAGAATGGATGATACCAGCAGTCCCCTGGCAGCTGCACCCACTTGAGAGAGCAGGAGCGAGGGATAGAGGCATAGGGAAAGAGGAGGAGGACGTGGGGTTCGCTTACTCAGAGTGCTATATGGGATGCTGATGGTTTCAGCAGCGGGAAGGGCTGCATTAAGAGGGTGGCTCTGATGGACTGTCTGTAACCTTTACTCTACAGCTGGGCCAACACCTGCCTCCCCTCTGAGCACCAGCACCGCAACTCATTCAAATTTTAATACAAGCTCAACTCTTTATGCCCCTAAAATGACCTCAGCACAGATTAATGAGTCTAATCCAGCCAGTTATGATCTCATCATTGGACTCAATGTAGTAGATTTCTCAATGTAGCAGGACTTCCCCATTTCTATTCCTTCTTACATAGGTTGTGCTGCTCGCCCTCACTCTCAGGGCTAACTTTTAACTGAAAGGCAGCTGCTCAGTAAGTTTGGGGGTGGGGTCGCCCTGTTGCCTGTCATGCTGCTCTATCTCTCTCTCTTTCGTTCTCTTACCTTATCCTCATCTCTATTCATCCTGCAGCTGCATCTCTCTCTCTCTCTCTCTCTCTCTATCTCTCTCTCTCTCTCTCCCAGTTCCTGAAGATGGATGTCAGAGCCGCCCATAACAGTCCAACAATAGCCCCCAGCACAAGGTGAGCTCCCGCAGCTGTGGAAGGGACTTTTTCGGGGCCGCTAACTGGCTAGCATGAACGGCCCAGTATGGCAACAGTATGCTTTTGTTCTGGCTCTCAGCCTGAAAAGGGCCGAGGGGGGCTTCAGCGCAGCGTCCTAACACCAACTCATTTTTCTCCCTCTCAGTGTGCCCTCTTTACCCTTCTCCCCCTCCATCTTCTCTCTGCAGCTGTGTATGTGTGTGTGCTGAAGTGGGCGGGAGGAAGTGTGAGGGCATGGGGATGATGGAATACGGGCGTGAGGCGGGCGGTTGGGGCCTGTTTTGGGCGCGTTTTCCCCGCCGCCTGATTAGAGGGTCGTTTATGGGCCTTGTGACGCTTTTGTCTGGCATGTTCAGGGGCGGCCGCGCTCCGTAATTGGACGATTGGCCACGCTCTGCGGCGGCACCGGTGATTTATAACGCCCACTGAATGGACCTGACTTCATAACGGCACAGGAACAGTGCTGAATGCACGGCAGCAAAAAACGCCCGTGAAAGGATGAAACATCCACCGAGGCCTTTGTGTCGGTGTGAAATCAGCCATCGGGGACAAAGAGAGTCCCTCTCTTTCTTTCTCCATTTCTATTTTTCTCTACTTCTCTGTCTTTATTAATCTCTTTCGCCCCTCTGCCTCCCTGTTTATCTACATCACTGCTTTTTAGACCACTCTCTTTTTTCTCTTCTCCGGCCCTCGTCTCTCTCACTGTCAAACCATCTCTCTCTGTCTCAGTCGGCCTCGTCCTCTTTTCTCTCTTCCTTTCTCTCTGTTTGCTTTTTGTACTGTCTTTGTTAATGGCTTTGTATTAGGAGTTGTCCTCCAATATGCATTTCAGGGCAGGGCTTTTAAGTCTGTCTCGTTTTATCTTAATCTCACAGTCTTTACAGCGTTGTTCTCTCAGCACAAGGGGACGGTTTGATGAGGCTAAACATGTTAAAGTTTAGCTGCAATCTCTCTGGATTCCCCATACAAGTTCTGAGTACCAATAAGTTTCTGAAACGTTGGTTCAGCATGCATTTAGGAACCCTGAGACAGTCTGTCAGAGTGTGACAGAAGTGAAACAAGAAGATAGATAAGCTCCATTTAAAAGGTATAAGATTAGTATCACAGAAAATCAACACAGTTGAACACATCCTTTTTTGGAGATTTTGGAGATTCTGGCTCCAACTTCAGAAAGAAAACTTTCAGCAAAAATCATTTAGGATATTCATATGGAAACAGATATACTAAATACTTAATCTAAATGTATTGTATGTGCCTCCATTTACAGTTATTTCTGACAAATAGGGTATATTTAAAACATTAAATATAATATATATTTAAAACATTACATCTCACATTCATGCATACAGTATTTCCCGGACATTTCTATTTAAATTCTATATCAATTTCCACACCATATTTTCCATATTTGAACTGCCATATTGACTATATTTTTGTATAGTTTTTTAAAAATATTTTAAATTTTTTTTTTCATATACAGTATTTTATTCTTATTCTATTCCACAATTTATTTCTATTGATAATCTTGATTTTAAGGTCACAAGCGGCCATATAAGCATTTGACTGCATATCGTACTGTGTATGACTGTGTACGTGACAAATAAAATTTGAATTTAAATTTAAAATACAGCTCTTTCAAATTGACAATGGCAGATTGTGAATTATTTAATATTTTTTATTATATGCTGAGCACTATAATAATAATAATAATAATAATAATAATAATAAATCTGTACAGTTATCAAGAATTCCAGAAATTTATAGAGAAATTTACAGAGTTTTGTGTGTGTGTATGTGTGTGTGAGAGAGGAGTGGCGGGTAGCAGTAAAGGTCATGGCGTGTATAGGGCAGCTTTTAATGACCTACTAATTAAGTTTTACACTCCCACCATTGGCTATATCATGTAGTAGGGGTTAAAGGTGGAACAGATACTGACCACTGACAATTGTCAATTCCAAAAAGAAGGGGGGGGGAATTTTAAACTAATTTCTTACGTTAGCATATACAAGTGACACACATAACTCAAAGATGATTTATATGCTGATGTGGGGCTAAATAATCCTTCTGTACTTTTAATTCAGAATAGATATAAAGATAGATATATATAGAGTTTCTTTTTTATTCTGTACTTTTAATTCAGAATAGATATAGAGATAGATAGATAGACAGATAGATAGATAGATTAGATTTATACATGGAAATGTATATTTTTCGGTATACCTATTGATTTTGACATTATTTTAAGAAAAAAAAATGGTACAAAGAAAAATAGCCAATAGAACAATAAAATTTGTTTTTTGGGCTGACCAAAAGGGGAAAATTTAATTTGCTTTTACTTTTTTTTTCTTTTTTAACCTTGAACACTTCGTCTCTTAATGAAAATCTAGGCTTGATATCTAAGGAAATAAAGGATAAAGAGGAGCTTGGTTAAAGATCTGCTACAAAGGTGTGTGTAAGTAGTGAATAATGTATATAACAAGCCTGATTGGGACCTGGTTCTAACCCTAATGAATAAGTGTGGCCAATTATTTCTGACTTTCCAAAGTTCCCTTGGGACTCGGGTGGGAGTAAGCGAGCATTAAAAGTTCCAACAGTTCCCCCTCCTGTTAGTCCCCCTGCCCCCTGATGCTAGCCTGTAAGGGGGGGTTAATATAGTCGCTTTTCGCCTTGTGTTAAATAGGAACAGTTTCTCTTGTGTTAATTCCCCATTTTGTCGGTGTCTGTGCGCAAGGCCTCTTGCCGTTCAGTTCCTTATTCCCTGCTTAAATGCTTCACGATCCCTCCCCTCCTCTCGTTCTTTCCTCCTACCCTCCCTGTTTTTCCTCGTTCCCTTTTATTCTCAATTCCTCGTCTGGTTCTCGTGAAGCCAGCCAGATTATGTTGCTAAGGAGATTTTTCTTGCCCTGCTCTTTTTTCTTTTTCAGTGTTTTTCATTGATTTGCCGTTAATGCATTTTGAATGCCCCTCAGTGTGTGTTGTGTGTGTGTGTGGGGGGGGGGGGGCATTCAGGGGTTCACACTCAGTAGAGGAATTCTCTTCTGAAGGGCTAGATAGGGAGGGTGTCTAAAGAAAAGTGTAAGACCTAAAGAGAGCCACTCAAGTGAAAAATGAGGTGATTTTTACCGATCTTGGGACCTCGCTCACACACAAATACATATACACACACGCAATAAAAACCGTGACCACCCACTCCTCTCTTTTCCCCTCCCTGCTATTACGGTCTAAAAAGCCACCTCAGGAACATGAGGGTGCATTCGTGGTCATGGATGTCAGTCCTCTGGAAATGTGGGTCTGACTTGACAGAAGGGTGTTATGGTCAAACCACAGTTAAATCCATTGTCATAAACTTTATAAAGGCAGAAATAACAGGAAACTTCATGACTTTTTTTACATTGAGAATAGACAAGAAAGAAAGGAGATAGTTGAGGATCTATGTGCAGAAACTTATAAGGATCTACACACAGCAATGACAGTCAGATAAAGACAGCTCAACACGCGGGTAATTCTAATCGGCACTCCCCAAGGTTTACTTGTCTACCTTTAAAGAACCAGTGAATCTTAAACTTAACCTTGACCTCTGCAGCTTTTATCAGGATCTTCCTGTTCTTTCTATTTGCACATATGCCACTTCTTAGGTCTGCTTACTCTTCCTTATCTGGTTATTCATGACTAGGACATTAGATGCTTCTCCTAAATGCAAGAAGGAGGTTGGTTTGAATACATTGGAAGGCTATAGAGCAAGGAGGTTTTGGCAAGGTAGGTAGTTCTGACAATATGATTGGATGAATCTCCCAAAATCCTCGAAACTTCATCATGAGTTTGTGTGTAGCATCAAGAGAGAGACTCACCCTGAGTCTCTTAACTGACAGATTGTCTCTGGAAATACTGTAGTAACTGAAAAGTTGACTTTGGATGTTTCTACTCTTGCAGTAAGTTTGGTTAGTAGGATCAAGTTACATTCTTGTAAAGACTTTGGACACTGGCAGATCAGTATAATGTCATTGTTAATAGAACTACATTATGTAACTATATACATAAGGGGATTGACAATGGTTTTAGAAACCAGACTTAGGACACTACCGAATAAAGCAAAGGATTTTACATGTCATGTTACTTCATTGTTAAATAATGGTAGCCATGTATGGCAATAAAGCCATGTTCAAAAGTCAATGCCCCCTCTTATAATTTTGTGTGGTTTTGTGTAAAAATATAATAAAAATCATTTAATCACAGTGGTCTTAGTATTAAGCAAATGCAACCTCAGATAAACAACAACATAAAACAAGGGGGAAAAAATAGTTACAAATATGATTTAAAAAATAATCACTTGTTGTTTTTAATGCCCCAATGAAGTGAAAAATGCTATTTTTTCCCCAATGCTTTTTTTATAGTGAGGAAATTAAAGGGTTAGGATTCTTTCTGCTATTTAGGCCAACTAAATTAAGATTTTAGCACTTTTCACCTGTTTGAGTGCTCACAGAACCACAGGTAGCACATACCGGATTTGTTTGTTTGTTTGTTTTTTAGTTCCACAAAGAAGGTGAAGAATTGAACCAAGCCCAATGCCAGTGCTTCCTTTACATATGCCTCCACTGACTGTATGTTTTGGACTGACAACAGATGAGGAGGCTGGTGAAAAGCTGGAGATGTTCCTCCAGTAAAAGCCTTGCATATGTTACTCGACCTGAATGAATATTCAGTGTTCATTCAGTCTTGCCAGGGCAGAGCTTTGAAATGAAGACAAGAGCTTTTAAAAGGTTGTCAAAGCCAATAGTTAAGTTATGGAACTGGTTCAGCTGGTCATCATCCCTGGAGAGCTGAAAGGCAGTTTTATGTCCTGGTTCATTCCTGGTTCCAGAGGCTTACTTAGGGCTTCATCTGGGGTTGAGTTTTTCTCTTGTCATAATTATAAGAGCCACTTAAATTGTTGAAATGTTTGTTGTAATGCTGCTTATCACAATGGATAGCATTGGCTTAGTTATTTTTAGTTACAGTTCTGTAGTTTACAGAGAGAGAAAACGAGAAACTACCCCCACCCCCGCTTCAAAGTTTCCTATACTGTACTGTATTTATGCAAGCAGAAAGCAGTTTCATAAAAAAACAGAACAACCCCATATTTAAAAAAAAAACTACATTTAACTTGTAATTATATAATCAACAACTTCATTTTTGCTATAAAATTCTGTGTATATACTCCAGGACAACTTCAGTCATACAATTTGCTAGAAAAGAACATGTTTTTACCCTCACAATGTATGATGTGTTCTTCTTTTACTATTTTTTCCCCTTTTTTTTTGTTAAACTAAAAGATTTGTGAAATCCAACATTTTCCTAATAATATTTATCCTACAGTTACTCTCTGTGTGTGTGTGTGTGTGTGTGTAATTGAGTGTTGTTTGCAGGTGTGTGCCTGAGGGCCCAGTCACTGTTCATCTCTCTAAACATTTCCAGACAAACTCATCCACACTCGACCTTTAACCTTTGGCCCCTGAAACCACAAAACAGTCACAAATGACCATTGACTTACACGTGCTAATCATTCAGTGGTTTTCGCTGCAGGGAACAGAATAAAATACTTCTGTTTTGTTTGCTGCCTCCATTTTATTTATTTATTGTTTAACGTCTTGTAAAATATCTAATACTTTCATGACCACAATGACATTTTTCATCAGTTATGACCGCTCATCAAACAAAGATTTAGGATTTAGTACTAGATGTTTTCAAGTGTCAGAAATCCAAACAACACACAGCAAGTCTGATCGAGCCCCGTTGGATGCATCAGCCAAACAGGTCTGATCCACAGAGACCCCACCCTACAACACCCAGTGCCTGGTGACAGACATCAAAGAAGAGAGGGCAAATATTGCTAATAAGCTTTATGTACCATTGAGAAAGTTATTAGCTTCACTTAATTGATTTTACAGGTCATTTTTACATCGGTTTTGATCCTTTACCAAATCAGTGATTCTGTTGTGTCATTCAGTGATTCTGACATTTCTCTCAGCGTTATATCTTTCACTTGGATCTTGTGATTATTTGCTATACCCCCTGTGGGTGGTTATAATACTAATGTTATAGCTGATCGGTGTATGCCAGTGCACAATCTCATGGGGGGAAATGTTTGGAGATTATGTAATCCCATTGCTCTAAGATCAACTAGAACAACTCAATTTATTTGCACCAGTGCAATTAAACAAAAAAGGGAGCATTGCCGGAGGTTTTGATCATGAAATAAAGTAAAACATTTAAACATGAATCACTGGTTAAAATAATTAAATTATTTGTATATTTGTATACTTCTTTCTTTCTTTTATTTTTTGGCTAGCAAATTACAAGTTATATGTTGATAATGCTAATTTAGCAGATTAAAGCTAAACATCCTGTGAGCAGCCAAACATTCATAATTACAGATTTCTTACAATTGCATATACAGTATGCCTTATGCAACTAAACATTTATGTGAGTTTGCACTAGATTGGGATCAGTTTTCTTTTCTATCCATTCATCTTCTACTGTTTATCTTGAGTATGGTGAACTCATGGTATAATGACAACCCATTACAGGACACAAGCACACACTCACACATGCACACACTTAATACACCAAATTACATACTGTGTGCAATTTGGGAATCATGTCTTTGGATTGTGAGATGAAACACCAGGAAACCCATGAAGCACAAGGAGAACATGCAAACACACACACACACAAACACAGACACACACACACACACACACACACACACAAACACACACACAGACCTGAGGCAAGATGCAGATCCTCAACTCTGGAGGTGATATGCTACAGTGCTAAATGCTAACATTTAGAGTTTTTTTCTTTCTACTCATCATAATGAGGTTTTAATTTTGTGAAAGAAAACTGATATAGATTAGCAAGCACTAAAAATCTACCATAAAAAAATACCACCATAAGAGACTAAAGTAACAAAACTTAAATTTTCAACCAATTTGAAATGATCATTTTAGTTCAATAACTGGTTCACTTGCAATTACAACAAACTAAATATGAGATGCGTTAATGATAAAGAAAGAAAGAAAAACGTTGTTTGTTATTCACTAAGTTGATAGTAGATTTTTGCTGTGTATGGATAACATAGAGAAACACAGAAATCCACCTACTGTATGCTTGTCACATAACATATCTACCTAATTATGATAACTCTCTCTCTCTCTCTCTCTCTCTCTCACACACACACACACACACAAACAATCATAGCATTTTACACTCTCTCAACCTAGTTATATGAACCAGTCGTCTTCTGAGAAAGAAAGAGCAAAAGCAAAGAGAGACGTTGTCATTCATCACATCATCCTTCATTTGATCCCTTTCACTGGGTATCGTTTTAATTCTGGAAGAGAGGAGCGAGCAAAAAAAACAGCAAAACTGAGCTAATGTCTTTTTTTGTCCTCTGCAGGATGGTTCATCCTTTCTTCTTTCGTAGCTGGTACAAATCAGGCTGTAGCATACCCTTTCTCCTAGCACAGAAGGCCCGGACGGGCTGAGAGAAAGATCTCAATTGGGCGACGATGTGAACACAGCTAATCCTCTATTGGCGTCAAGGTGACCAGAAAAAATCGGCTTAATGTGACTTTGTTAAACTGGACACAGTTCGGGCATTCACAATCGGCACCCCCCAGCCGCATGTCTTCTCTGTCTGCTCCAGCTCAGTTCTCTGTCCGGCCATGTTTACCACCCACATACACCCGGAGCAGCGCATTAAGACACATACATTCATAACGCTGGTTTATTAAAGACACAGGAGCCCTGGCTATTGTGTGATACTGAAGCCATTTGTATAAGCCTTCTCAAAGAAAGGAAGAGTGACATGGCAGCGGTCAACAAAATGTGCAAAATGTCTAATCTCCTCCCATCTTGAAGTTTAATCCCCTATTTCATGCACATTAGGTCTGTGTAAACTGTCTCCCCTGTCCTTGTCACAGTGCGCTACGGCTGCCAAAGTTCTCCTTATATAACAAATTCAGAATAGAGTTTGTCCAGAATGAAAAACAAAAAAATTATTTATCATTGCTCAATTTAAAGCACTTTTATCAATGCCTTTTGATGAAAAATCAGTCCATACTTTTGTCACTTCCAGCCTAAATTCTCATAATGCTAAATAAATGTAAATATTTTCATTATTGACAAGCATTAATCCAAAACTGTTCAGATCTTTACATGTAATGTGTCTCTTCATTTGGTATTGATTATTAAATCATCATGCTTAACTACATAGCTGTCCACGGCCCACTTTAGTTTTCTGACCTTATTCCTTATTTCTATTACTGCGTGCTTCCATATGGAGCATGCAGTAATAGAGATCCATAGGGGAAGGATTTGTGCTGCCCCATGCTCATTTTAATTAAAGGCTGTTTTAGAAAGTATAATATCTGTCAATCAGAAATGTGTCTAAAATATATATTTCCCCGTGAAGAGACTGATGAAAAGAAAGTATTACATATATTTGCAATTGCTTTGATGTTGCTTGCTTTTATGTTATTATGTTTTATATGTATTTAAACATGCACCTGTCCAGTGTGTACCCTGCCTCGTGCCCTAAGCCTCCTGGGATAGGCTCCAGGTTCCTGCGACCCTAAATACAGGATAAAGCGGTAAAAATGATGAATGAGTGAGAGTGTATTTAAACCTGTAGCACTTTAACTCTAAAAAGTGCAGGATAAATTAAATTTTATTATTATTATTATTAGTAGTAGTAGTAGTAGTAGTATTAAATCATAATAATTATTTTTAACTGATGCAAGAACTGATTTTCTAAATAGGATTATGTTCATCTTGACCTAAGATTAAAAAATTCAGTTGTCTGCACTCAACTAGTTCAGAGCTGCCAACGGCATAGCACTCACATGGTACTCACAACGCAACCACTCATCTTTACACACTTTCATGCCACACATCCAATTTTTCACACTTTTATATTCAAAACAATTGTACGATGGACTTTGCTGGACTTTTCTTTGTAATATCTTGATTTAGCTCTTTTTCATCTATTTTTGCATGGCGCAAGTTTCCCCACTGTCCCAAACTCTTTGTTCCACAGCTCCTGCATGACTGTTGCATTTTACATAATATTCTATGTGTTTTCTTGCATTCTTTTTTAATCAGGTGTGTTAGCCCCTGAGTGTTCTTATTAACATAAATAGTGATATATTGTTTTGTGTATGATTAAACTCAATGCCAATATCATAATTGGTACTACTACTTATATAATAATAATAATAATAATAATAATAATAATAATAATAATACTCACATTATAGTAGGGTTGGAGAGAGGGTTGTGGGACTGACTACAAAGGGCCCCAATGACAGGAGGGCCCATTTAAGTCAGGAAGGAAAAGTGAGAGATATGGATCAAGACAGTAAGAGTTCTCATTGAAACCACTTATGTATGCCCTACATGGAGCTGCTGGAGCACATGTAGGTGGTTTGGTTGGTGAGTAAGGTAGGCCCTATTTAATTGTTTTGTTTGGGTTACATATATTTTTCAAACTTCAAATGTCAGTTGAACCAACCTGGAATAAATACACTTGCATCTGTTGTTTCACTATAGCACTGCAACATAAAATTTATGGTTAGTGTTAGACTGGCTGCGTATGTGCAACGGGGCATCATGTGCATGTACGTGGAGAACAAATGCTCTTATTTTCAGAAACTCACTCCAACCTTTTTTTTTCTTTTTTTTTTTTTTTTAAAGTTGGCATGGTTAGTTAAGCAAGTAAACTAACACTTTAAAAAAATAAAGAAATTGATATTTTTGACACAGTGAAATACAGTTTTGAATTACAGTGAAATAAATTTTTAATCATGGTTGCAGAAAAAAACTTTATTTATGTCCAATTAATCCTAATCAGAACAGAAGATTTAGCAACTACACAAAATTAAGTGCAATTAAAAAATATACAATTACTGAACCCCAATTATAAGTTTAAGAGGTACATTTGGAGCCTCCATTTGCAAGTGACTATTAGGAAGTGGAGTTTCTTTCTATAACAGCATATCTTATAATAATTTATTACTTACTTAATGATAGTAAGATCTATGCTCATTAGGATGCGATCTCTGCTGCCAGTCTGTGCTGCTCCTGTAGTGCATTGCACAAAAAGCTTCACGAGTCTGAAATGCTCAAGTTCAGACCTTTTATCATTAAACCATTTAGACATATGAGACAGGAAAGAAATAAAACAGACTCAAAAGAGAAGTAAACCCTCTCAGAATCTTGAAAAAAGTGAAAAAACAGTGTTCTTACTTTTTACAATTTTCATACTTTTTCCTCATTTTTTCCATTTCATCCCTCTTTGGGTCATCTTCATCTATCTCTTCCTGAATGGGACTTCAAATTAATCAGAATTTTAAAAACAATCTATACTGGAATGTTGGTGCTGGAATTTGAATTCCTTAAAAACGACAATCTTTATAGGATATTAAACTTAATACAGTGTATGCCATAAAAAAAAGTATTTGCTGCTTCCTGATTTTAATTTTTTTATTGCATACTTGTCACACTCAATTCCGATCATCAAAAAAATCATCCCTGATTCCGATCATCAAACAAATATTAATATTACACAAAGATTACTTGAATAAATAGAAAATACAAATACAAATATATGTTTTTTTAAATTATTATTTAATTTATCACAGGGAAAAAGTTTTTCCTGCCTGGCCCTATGTGAAAAAGTAATTTCCCCTAAACCTAATCCCCTAATAACTGGTTGTGCCACCCTTGTGCTTTTGCAATAACTGGCAATGAGTCTTTCAAATCACTGTGGAGGAATTTTGGCCCACTCTTCTTCACAAAATTGTTTTCATTCAGCCACATTGGAGGGGTTTTGAGCTGTTTAAGGATCTCAATCTGATTTAAGTCTGGTGGCACGGTGTCGAAGTGGTCAGCACTGTGGCCTCGCACCTCCAGGGTCAAGGGTTTGATTCCTGCCTCGCATTTGTGTGTGTAAAGTTTGCATGGTCTTGGTGGATTTCCTCCAGTTTATTCTGGTTTACTCCCACAGTTCAAAGACATGCAGTTTAAACAAATTGCATGTAGTGTGTTAATGATAAGGGAGTATGTAGTGTGTGTTCCAGAGTGTACAGCGCCTTGTGCCCTTAGTTTCCTGGGATAGTCTTTAGGTTTCCTGTGACCCAGCATAAGCAGCATAGAAAATGAATGACTGAATGAATAAATTAATAAAAAATAATAAATAATAAACAAAATCAATAAAGTACAGGGATTAATTATACTCTCAAAATGTTTTGCAATAATAGACAGCACACTTTTTTGAGTCCAGCACATATTTTATAAAAAATGCTATAGATATACGTGCATGGTTATTAACTATGATAAAAGTCTATATTTGGAATTAGATGCAGTTTGTATATTATGTTATTTTTATATTTAAGCAAACTAGCTAACAGACACCTAATCATTTTACAGGTAAAAACCAAAGAAACAATATATGTTCTATCTACTGAATATTTTATTATTCATTGGTATTACACAAAAGTAAATTCGTTCATTCATTCATTGCATTTCACCCTGGTTGGTGATATGATGGATCCTCAGCCTGGGATACTGGGAATACTGGGTGCACTGGGTGGGAGACAATCATCCTACAAATGGTTGAAGAGTGGAAGGAAATCTAGAGAACTTGCAGAAATCCCAGGCAAAAGCAGAAAGAACTGTATACGGTATATATACACGTAGCTTTTATTTAATTGCTCCAAAGTAACATCACGCTGCCATTCAGCAGTCCCTGATTCTCACTGTCTGTCAGGCAACAATAAACACACTACTCTGGATACTTTGAAATGGATTTAAGAGACTTACTGTGACACACACACACACACACACACACACACACACACACACACACACACACACACACACACACACACACATCGGGAG
>JAQMYK010000020.1:1831738-1844686 GCA_030014345.1 Clarias buthupogon
TTCATCTGCTTGTTTATTTTATTATTATTTTATTTTGTGATATTGTTTCATGTTCGAAATAAAGTATTCAAATCAAATCAATCAAATCAATGCTCACTCCAAATTAACACTATATACAGTAAAACCTTGGATTGCGAGTAACTTTTTTAAGACGAGCAAAATTTTTGAAAGAAATTTTAACCTGATAAACAAACGTGGTCTTAGAATATGAGTAGTGTAGTACATATACTGTACGCTTTGTCTGCCAAGCGTCACGCTCTTTCGTGCTGTGGGATTATGGGTAATTGTCTCCCATGCTTGGTCTCGGTGCGCGTACGTCACTCGTATAGTGATCTCTGCACGCGCACATACAGTAATAGCCGAATGTACATCTGTGACAAATAAACATTGGGGAGTGAGGCAGTGAAAGATCTGCAGATACTGTATATTTACCAAATCCACAATCCAGATCCACCTTGTGGATCAAAATCTGGCAGTTTTTCTGTTTTTTCATATCCATGCATGTCAGGGACGGTAAAAAGAGAGTCTCAGTGGCCTGCCTTTGATGTACATAACTAAATATGATAAATTACATCACAAGATCACGAAGAAGCGGTTATCATTAATCATTTATATGTATCTGGAACAGAAAATATAAACATACGAAAAAGCAAAACCTCTAGCAAAACAGAAATGAATGCTAATAAACTGGATTTAGTTCAGTTGTCTAGGAGATTGTACCTAACTACTTAATAAGATCACAATAGGGGAAAACATCTCTTCAGTTTATATAAGCCCTTGGCCAAAGCAAAAATACAAAAAAAGGTTTTTTTTTTTCAAAGCACAGAACACTTTTTAAAAAATGAACAGAAACATTTTTATTAACCAAAAAATGTACAGTGGTACCTCGGGATACAAATTTAATCTGCTTCAGAGGCGAGTTCTTAAGGTGAAAATTCATATTGCGAAATCTATTTTCACATAGGAAATAAATGCACATAATCCATTATAGCCACCCCAAAACAGAAAAGACATGTAAATTACATCAAATTTTAAATAAACAGATATTAAACATCACTCAACCTTAATTTATTATTTCTCTTGGCACTGGCTGCTTTAAAAAACAAGACTAAAATTGGATTCCTTTTCTTCTTGCTACCAGTCTTGATAACATCCTTGGGCCCCCTAGTGCTATGACTTCACTAAATCTTGCACAAAATGCAAGACTCATCTCATCTTCTATATCGCTTTATCCTGTATTCAGGGTCGTAGGGACCTGGCCTATCCCAGGAGACTTAGGGCACGAGGCAGGGGACACCCTGGACTGGGTGCCAATCCATCACAGGGCACACACACATACACACACTCAAAATGCACTACCAGGTTTCCAAATTATTGCAAAGCACAATACACTCATCTACATTTTGTTAATTAGAGTACAAGTACAGGCTTGTACAGGGTTGTAACTTTAATGCATTGGCAGATCATATGAGGCAAACCAACAGCTGGTAGCCAGGACCTTTACGTAATTAACATTTAAACTTTTGATTAACACCTTCACATACATTCACCTGCCACTTTATTAGGTATACCTTGCAAGTAGTGGCTTGGACCTAGTTTTCCCTTCAAAACCGCCTTAACTCTTCATGGCATAGATTTAACTGTAGATGCTGGAAATATTTTTTAGGGATTTTGGCCCATATTGCCTCAATAGCATAACACAGTTGCTTCAGTCGGCTGTACATCCATGATGAAAATCTTTACTTACCACATCCTAAAGAGGCTCAATTGGATTGCGATCTGGTCACTGTAGAGTGACCTCAATTGGATTGAGATCTGGTCACCATTTGAGAAGAGTAAACTCATTGTCATGTTCAAGAAACCAGTTTATGATTATTTATTTCTTGTGATTGAGTTATCCTGTCCAAGGCACTTTCACCCAGATAACTGCCCTCCCTGAATATTTCCTCTTTTTCAGAGCATTCT
Source organism: Clarias buthupogon (assembly GCA_030014345.1). Lineage (NCBI taxonomy): Eukaryota > Metazoa > Chordata > Actinopteri > Siluriformes > Clariidae > Clarias > Clarias buthupogon. The sequence continues at coordinate 1,833,704 of JAQMYK010000020.1, forward strand.
CTGTAAACCCTAGAGATGGCTGTGTCCACTTTCAGGATTATTCAGACCAGTCAACTGGCGCCAACCACCATGTCATTTTCAAAGTCATTTAAATCACCTTTCTTGTCCTTTTTAATTTGTACTTCATCAAGTCGCCTTGGCCATGTCTACATGCCTAAATGCATTAAGTCACTGCTATCTGATTTTCTGATTCTATGTTCGCACTAACAAGCAGTTGAACAGGTGTACCTACTGAAGTGACCTGTGAATGCATATTACATATACATATAAAAGGGCACTGCAGGCAACAAGGCATAAGGCACTGTATGTGTCCTACAAAACTCCAGTGTATTTATACTCACTGCTGTGTAATTAAATATGCATTAGCACACAATTCTTTTAATCCTCGCTGACTGCTAATATGCACATCCTTATTTATTATTCGCAGCTGTGAGTTTTCTGTGAAAGTCCTGGCAGACAAAGGAGACCATGACATGGTTTACCGTTTTCATTAAACACCTGTCGAAATATTCAAATATGAATTCATCACATTCTCATTCATCAGCAATAATCTCTGTATGAATTAGGAATCTCAACAAAAAAAAAAAAACAAGCACAAGGAGCTTAACCACATTAACCTATTAATAATGCTATAAAAAATTATGCTCCAACTTCCCCAAGCTTAAGCCAGAACATCTTAAGCATGAAAAGCATGTTGGTTTGCTGCTCTTTTTAGTGACCCTCCTTCTTTGCCCATACCACATTACAAAGTGCAGTGCATCCCCAAACCCAGCTACCATCATTTTGTTTTTGGGTTATTTTAAACTAATATGCTGTAAAAGTTAAATTGAATGTCCAGGATACTTGGTCTATGATTTCCAGGAACATCTTCTTAGATATTGTATAGCTATTAAACATTGCCTGTCCAGTGCTGGTTCCAACGCTAGAATATGCTAAGATTATTTATGGTATTATGGGATGGACAGCAGAACCTAGGGATCTTCTTGGAAAACACTCAGAGCTCTGTTGCTGATGTGAGCGCTTCTGTTGCTGAACTTTTAATAGATTCTCCATCTCTCATTTTTATTTCTGTCTCTAAAACCTGATTTAAACCTTGGCGGTGTTCAACGTCTTAAGACGACAGTTGTAGTGTTCTACATAACACCGTGACCCAAAAAAATAAAACCCTCAACATGGAAAATGTACAGGCCATTATTTTTAGCATGACCAGCCCTCCTTCTTCTTTTCTTCCACATGCCATAAATATTTGGCTTCCCTTGATATATGTAATAAAATTGTTTATAACACCTCTCTTGCGCTTTCTACTTTTTCTACACAGGAGGGAGCTAAAAAGTTTTAAATATAAAAAAAAAATGCCTTGAAAAATCCCAGCATTAAGAGAGAGCAAGAGACAGAGAGAGAATCAGGACTCATCTTGTGTAAATATTTGAGACATCTGTAAATCCGGGATTACTTTTTTCCTGTCAGAGAAGTGATTTAGTGTTTCCTGTGATAAGTGTTCCACCTCACCTCTCTAATGAACAGCGCCAGGCTCTTTTTTTCCTCATCACCTTTAACACATGCCGTTTTTTTCCATGTCTAAACACAGATAAAATACCCTCTGTTAGAGTTTTAAGCCACTAACCTTTAGCTTCCTGAGCTCTGATACAGAGTATGAAGAATTGTTTCTTGATGCTCAATTTGACCTGTCACTCACCAGCTTGGTCCCATTTGGCAGAAAGTCAGGACAAAAATCACCAAGAGGCCATAGTGTACCCTGTCTCATGCCCAAAGTCTCCTGGGATAGGCTCCAGTTCCCCAGCAACACTGGACACAGGTTAAACAGGTATAGACGATATGTGTGTGTATGTGTGTGTGTGTGTGTGTGTGTGTGTGTATATGACAACATAATAAAAATTATCTGATCATAGCAGGTCTTATTATTAGGCAAATACAACCCCTGTCGCAGAACAACATTTAACTTTTTTCACTGTGCCATTATTTATTTAACAAAAAATTAAGCCAAAAAAAAAAAAAATGTGGGCATACGGAGTACTTCCCAGGTCCTGTGGCTGCAAAAACATGCCCAATCCTTCAGCCGTCCACTGCCATACTTGACAGTAGGTATGAGGTGTTTTTGCTAAAATGCTTTTTGTTTTTTTTGCCAAACATGCCACGTTGGTCTCACCTGTCCATAGGACATTGTTCCAGAAGCCTTGTGGTTTGTTTAGATGCACTTTTGTAAATCTCAGTCGTGCTCTGTGTTCTTTTTAGACAGGAGAGGTTTCTCCTGGCAACTCTTCCAAATAAACCATACTTGTTCAATTTTCTTTTTATTGTGTTATCATGGGCTTTAACATTGAACATGCCCAGTGAAGGCTGTAGTATTTGAGATTCACCTCTTGAGGTTTTTTTATTTCTCTCAGCAATAATGTCTGTGGGGTGAAAATGCTGCAAGGTCCCCTCCCAAGAAGATTAGAATCTGTCTTGAATGCTCTCTGAATAATATTTCTCACTGTTTTTTGGAAATGATTTTATAACCTTTTCCAGATGTAAGTGCAGCAACTGTAGTTTTCATTTGTTGTGGTTAAATAAATGTAAAAAAAAAAAAAAATAATAATAATAATGGTCTGGTGAAAAAAGTTATACATTGTTGTTCATTTTGCCTAATACTAAGACCCACTGCAATCAGATGATTTTTATTATATTTTTACACAAAAAAGTGACCAGATATATACATTTGCAGTCACTGTTTTTGTGTAAAAATATAATAAAAATCATCTGATTGCAGTGGGTCTTAGTATATATTGTATATTGTGATATATATATATATATCAGTGCATTTGGTTAACTGCCCTGTCACATTGCTAATTAGCGTATGAGTGAGTTTAGCTTCTTAGCATCTAGATATGATCATTTCCAGTGATTCGTCCTTGATACTGATATAAAAAATATATTCTCAAAAGTTTTATATAATTGTTTTGAACTATATTTTCAAAACAGTTTTTTAACTTCATCACATATTAAGGTCAAAACCACGGCATACCTGTACCACTGTGGTAAATAGTTTGAAAAACTGTGAGGTGCATGCATGGTAATGACTGTTGTTCAGTATGATTATGCTGGCTAGTAGGGAATGAGAGAGCTGCTGTTTTTTTTAAATTGTGTTTTTTTAGCATAATGTTTTTGATGCAGAGACATGAAACAATTGAAAAATATTGAAATGGTAATTCAACCCACTGTTGATTCAAGTTAGATAAGTACTACCACATAAAACAATCTTCAATACAAGCAAATGCAACTATTATTTCTCTTTATTAGTTTTAAAAGAAATCTAATATTTTAAATTGTATTATAAATTGTGTGTAATTATTGCAAACCTAAATCATCTCATTCTTTTCACATTATTTTGCTTTCAAGCATTTGTTACTAAAAAGGTATCTGCTAATAATGTAAAACAAATTTAAGCTTGAAATCCATTAATATGCCTAATAATAGGCTAGGCTATTTTATATTTACAAGGGGTGCTCAAAGTCAAAGTGGGACTTTCAATCTTTTGACCATCTGTGCAAAATAACAACACAATTATGGGAGTAAAAATTCTCTTTATTTCTCTATATACTAAACCGCTGCTACACTAATGCACTTATACCGGCGTTTCACTAGTGCTTGGATACCGTCAAGGTAGAAAGTTTTTTTCAGGACACCCAAGCTATGATCGGACTGCCTGCTTCACATTTGAAACACATTTTGAAGTCAGGACTGTTCGGGATGTGGCAAAAACTCCCAACTGAGATGCAGTTATGTGCAAATGGTGATGGTTAATGATTGTGTGTTCTGTTCCCACAGACAGATGCCTCTCATGGGCAAGGAGTTGACAAGTTATTCATCAATTTTCAAGGAGCAGGCGTTCTACTTGTTGAATGTTCACAGGAATTAATGCAGCGTGCTCTGAGCCACATCAGTCAGGATCATCATTCATGCACGTACAGCCTTCTTTAAAACGTTTGCATCATTCAAATGTTTTACTGCAGTTAAGAGTCTCATTACCATACTGTGCTTGAAGTCTTCTGTAAATATAACTCAGTTTTACACATTCATTCATGAAAAAGTTAACAAGTCCCAGTTTGACTTGAACACCCCTTTGGAATCTTAAAAAAAAAAATTACATTTACTTCATTATAGATACGTTTATTCAAATTTTAAAAATTGTTTTTCTCAACGTGGTTTCCTCTGTTTTTGCATTTGGCAGCCTGCTGACAATAAACAAAGGCCAGAAAAAAAATGCTTTCACAATTACAATCATCCATTATTCCATGACTTTTATTCTGCTTCACAGTCAGCGCTTGACCACCATACTCCCTGCCACACTCAGCTTTATCAGTAGTGAACTGCTTACTTACTATTGTCAAAAATAAATAATTTGTAGTCAGAAAAGTAAACCATTAACTGTGCTGAATGCTACTACATGGTTACCACTAATGCAACTGTGGCTCCCTCAGCTACATTAAACTGCATACTTAATCACTAATTTCAAATACTGTAGCTCAAATTACAGCAAAACCAGATGTGTTGTTTGTATGAATTAGCACCCCAGAAATGTTGTTGTAGAAATGCTTTCCACTCTTCTTATGGTTAAAATGGACATGACAAAAATAAAAATAAAAATAAGAAAAATGTTCCATTATAATAAACCTGAAATTAAATTTCAGTATGAATGTATGAAAAGAACCTGGTCAGTGAGACCTTCAGCTGATTTATTTCCGCCTTCAGCCTGCAGGAGTGCAGTAGCATGATAGTCTAACTCTGACAGATTGCATTTTCTAAGAATTTGAAGCAGGGTACATTAAGTGGTATGCACTAATAGTGGTGTTCCATCAGGCAGATAAATGCATCAACTTCAATTTGGAGAAATGTGGAATATGGCTTACTGTTTGCTTTAGTAATGTGATCACAGGTAGAGCTGGGCTACAGGTGAGAGATCTTTATAATAGCATCCAGCTTTTTAACCTTACAACTACAAGCATTCATTCATAGACAACATGCTCAGGATTGTATTCTTACAGGACATACTGTACATTACAATACAGAGACATGCAGGAAGTAAATAGGCAGTAATAGTTTTGAAGATGACTTTCAGAAGGCCCAGGTCGACCAGCTTGTTACTCTGTTTTACCCTTTTTTAATAGAGCTATAATTCTAGATACTGTAAAAGGGGGGATTGTAAGATTCCCTGTTTGAGACTGTTTGTCAGACTCACCACCAACCTATAAATACCCACACCTAACATACAGATAACATGGTAGTTCAATGGTACCTGTACTATTGTATACGTACAGTACCAAGGTAATTTTACTTATTTGCTGATATAGTACATGTACCACAATATTATACATGGTTCTACTTTGGTACAAGTTATCAGCCATTGACAGTAGAATAGTACTATGGAACATGTGCGATACTGTCAAAAATAGTTAATGTACCATAATGGTAATATTTATGTATGTGTTCCAATAATTATATACTATAGTGTATGGTGAGACTCTTTATACTACATACAATAATATAATGTTGTCTGTACTATACAGTACCATATCAGTAATACCTGTATTCACTAACATATCTAACATGGCACAGTGTGTACAAATATACCATTTTAGATATCTGCTTAACGTTGGTAGCCACTGTGGTACCCAATAAGTACTATGGTAGTTACAAAAGTATTGTGGAACAAACCATAGTACTACCACGTCACTTTTCGGGATCTTCAAAGATGATATTCTGATCTGAAAACAAGGAAAACAAATAGTAGCCATAATAACAGCAATGTTATTATGGGTTATGTTTGCTTCTTGCATGTCTGTGCAAACAAAATACAGTACATGTGTCAAGGGCACAGGAGGGAAGGGAACAAAAGAGAGAGAGAGATTTTGTATTCTCTCTGGTTTATATTATTATTATTATTGTTGTTGTTGTTGTTGTTAGTATTAGACACTAAATGCAGATAAATTGAAATTGAATTGAACTAAACTGAAAGAATGGTTGTGACAGACCCAAAAAACAGCCACTTGCTTGTCTTTTCTGATTATTTGAGAGTATATGTAAGAGTTATGTAAGACACATGAGTAAATGAATAATCATGATCAGTTTTGCGTGATTTTGCGTTTATTTATTCATTTGAAAAGCTGTGTTTATATCCTGCATGAAGCTTCATCAGAGCAGACAGATAGAATGCCCAGTAGAAGGAGCAGTGGGGCAGATGTGATCTATGCATTCCATCTTCCTTAATCAGCCACTCACCTTCTGTCTTTGTTTATGTTTGTTTGTGGTAGCACTGTTTGTCCTTAATTTGATGTTTATGGAGAAATAATGAAATGGAAATAAAAACCAATCATTAAGGATGTTATGTATGCATGCGTGTGTCTGAGATTTATTTACAAATCAGCTGAATAGAGTACTGTGCAAAAGTCTTGAGCCATCCTTCATTCCGTCATATTTTGCTTTAAAAAAGAAAGACCTTTTTGTATTTTTAATATAGTCCTTGGAATAGTTCTCCAGTCTTCCAGAAGAGCTCACATTTTCAGCCCAGTTCTTATAACCTGACTAGTTTTTGAGGAATGTTTGTGAACATCTAACTTAAGTCATAACCCAGTGAGAAACAGGAATAGATAATGACAAGTGATTAGTATACTAGTGCCTGGTGAATGTTAAGTTGTTGGTATAGATGAGAGGGGAAATGAGGTCGCTGCTAAGGTTGTTACATAAACAACCAATTTTTACATCACATCTTTAGGCACATGTCATATGTTTTGCTGTGCAGCATGTCATCTAATTTAACATATTAACATCATTTGATTTAATTAAAAGCTATATAGAGTTTAGGGGAGTGAGTGAGTGAGTGAGTGAGTGAGTGATGAAGAAATGGGAGGGGGCAAAGACTTTTACATAGTGTTGTATATCACAAACTAGTTATTCCTTCTCTCTCTTTCAAAGGTAATTTAAACAACAGTAAGTAGCTGCTTTAATCCATAAGCTGACATCTATTCAGTAACAGATAACACATGATTTTGCACATGATACCAGTAATGTGATGACAGAATCATTGGCACTAAGCGGAACTAAGGTGAGCCCATCAGTTCTGATCGCACAGTACAGCCAATACTGTCATCAAAGCTGTTCATGACAGAAAGACAACAGATCGCCCAGTGCACCAAAACCCACCACACAAGGGAGCCCACCAGCCAAAGAGCCCAAAGCCACTAACCCGGCCTCCAAACTCCCCTGACCTCAATCCAATTGAGCCCCATGGGATGCGCTGGACAAACAATCCTGATTCACGGAGGCGCCACCCCACATCCCACAACACCCAAAGTATCCACATCAGAGCCAGACAGCACAGAACACCCCAGAGGTCTTCTGGAGTCATGCCCAGAGGGGTTAGAGCTGCCACCGGTGGCACAAGGAGAACCTACAGAATATTGGACTTAGCATTTTGCTCTATAATATTATAGCAGTTCAGTTTTACTATGTATCTTTATAGAGTCCCACATTACATGGCTTTATGTACAAGGAGACATTAAGACCTTAGGCTTTTTTTATGTTCAAACCTCTGTCATAAATGATGCAATTGAACAGAATTTTGTTTCTGCAGCGTTTTTTCTTTTTCACCCAGACACAATCACAAAGCAGCTTTACAAAAGTCTCAGACCCAATCAGAGCTTATTCTTCTCCAGTCAAAAACATCCAGAAAACAGGTTCGGCTTTTTCGAGCCTGGTGCCACCAGCAATATGCATGCAATGATAAGATGCATGCAGATCAAATCTGAGAGATCTTCGGAAGAGATGAGATGAAAAAACAATATAGGTTTAAACTCTAATACACTCGGTTAAAACAGTTTTTGTTTTTATTTTATTTTTTCTTACTCTATAGGCTAAAACATGCTGTGTATTAATATTCATATGCAGTACATTGTGTAAGGAAGGAGAGACAGTTGCAGGTCAAGGTTGACAAGGTTGTCTTCGTGACAATGACCATTTTTAATTGAATTGAATTGAATTGAATTTTGTAGTTCCTTTGGGTTTGGGTTGGGTTTATGTGTGTGGGCCTGTCTATTGGATTGTCATTAACGTTATCTAGGGGTATAAGCCACTAATTTGATATTATGATTAAAAAAAAACTAGACATGCATTTTTACTAACTTTAATTTGGTACTGAAACCTACCCACTTTAAGTTAAACTTAATAACTGACAAGCCAAAAAAAAGGAATAGTTTTTCACAAAGCTTTCAGAAGGATTTATTTGCCTCAAGCAAAGAAAACAACTAAGGCGATTGCTGGAATGACTGGAATTGGGTGAATAACTGTCCAATATTTTATTAAAACCTGGAAGGATACTGCTGAACTGTCAACTTCGCAGGAGAAATGTAGTCATAGAAAAAAAATGTACAAGGAGATCACGTAAATGCTTGGTGAAGTCTTATTGTAAAGACAGTAGAAATCAGATCTGTGTTTTATAGTGAAAGTAAGAACATTTTCATATACACACAATATGTTGACTCACAAGATGGAAATTAAATAATAATGTGTCCATAAGTGAGACTCATCAGAAAAAAGGCTTCAGTTTGCATAAAGCATTAAGATTGGACTTTGCAATGGGAAAAGGTCATGTGGTCTGATAGGTCGATATTTATGGGCTCTAGATATTCTAGAATGATGGGTGTGTTAGGGTAAGAAGGGAAGCACATTAAGTGATACACCCCTCATGCATTACGCCTGCTGTAGACGCTTCTGAAGGCAGTGTTATGGTCTGGGGTTGCTTCGATTGGTCAGGTCTAGTCTCAGCAATGTTATATGGCAATAAAATGAAGTCAGCTGACGACCTGAATTGCTGAATGACCAAGTTATCACATCTATGGAGTTTTTCTTCTCAGTTTCTCTCTCCCATGGCCATATTTCAGGACTCAGATTGTAAAAGATATGTTCTAGAAGGAATAATTTTCACACATGAATTAGACACCACATTGTGTGTTGTAATCAAAGCTAAAGGCAGTCAAATGAGATATTAGAGTATACAACAAAGTAAATAAATACATAAATAAATAAATAAATAAATAAATAAATAAATAGAGATTATTATGTACTTACACACTTTATCTTATCTTCCAAAGCATCCAAGTCGAACTAAACCTTTAATGAATTCATTCCCAGCAATGAGCTATATCAAATACACTAACAAACTCTGTTTATCATTGTGACTCTCACAAACTGAAAACCATATCCTTACATTTAAAAATATTTATTAATCTAGAAGATCCAACAGATCATATGTTAATCAAATCACACCACGTGACACCCTGTAGCTTGGGAACACCTGCTGGAACTAAGGATTAACCATTAATTGATGTTAATTATTTATTTTTATTCCCTAGAGACCTGATTTCTCTGAGGTGGAAAAAGTAATGAGCACAGAAAGGAGAAGAACAAGAAATTATGTAACTGTTGAGGCTGTCTAATTGTATCTGGCAGCTTGTCGATTTGATTTAGAAAAACAGGCTGGAGTTTAAAGTGGTTGATTACAGAGGGATGTACTGTTAACGACTACATCAGAGGGTGGATGTAAGTTAGACCTGCCTCTGCAACTGGAGATTCATGTGTGCTGCTGAGCTGTGAGGACACAGCAATAAAAGACACTGAAGTGGACTTTGGGGGTGGACTTTGCATCTGTGTGTTTGAATGCAAGAGGACATTTATGTGTATGTGTAAAAGCCTCTACTAATAGTAACTAATATTTTTCTTAATTGAAGGATAGAAATAAACAAACAAAACTCTGTCTCTCTTTCTCTCTCTCACACCCAGACACACACTCATTCTCTATACCTCTTGTTCTGAATAGGGTCCAAGGTGGTCTAGAATCCTCCCCAGGGGACTCAGGGCACAAAGTGGAACACACCCTAAACATCACAGGGTATAAGTTTAAACACTCACACACTCTATCACACATAAAAATTTAGAAAAGCCAATTATGCCTGTCTTTGAGCTTTTGAAGGAAACTGGAGCAACCGGAGGAAACCCGCAAAGCACAGGAGGAGAATTTGACAACTTCAAGCACACAGACCCAAAGCGGGAATCAAACTTGACCCTGGAAGTGCAAGGCCACAGTGCCAACCACTACGCCACTGTGCAGCTTACGATCAAAATTGTGTATGCACATGTTCCTGCACATGTACGTGTGTGTACTATAAGACATGTTTGTCCAGGAGGGGTTCAGGCAGACAGGCTGTCACAAGTGAATGGCAAATGAAAGAAATGCTCAGGTGGCAGCACTCAGCACCTGAAAAAACTCTTAAAAAATAAATTGTGACCAGTGATGCATTTTACTTCAAACACAAACACACACACGCATGAACACACGCATGAAGGCATGGACGGACGGACGGACGGACGGATAGATAGATGGATAGATGGATAGATAGATAGATAGATAGATAGATAGATAGATAGATAGATAGATAGATAGATAGATAGATGGATGAGTAAGTGGTGGATAGTTAGATGACCGAGGATCTGTTAGAACTGAAAAGGCTGGGATGGACAATAAACCAATTTACCAGAAAAGCATAGAATTATGGATGATGAAGTGATCCCAAAAGAATAGAATCATGGGAGAGTGATGAGAAATGAATGAATGAGAGAGAGCATAAGAATGCTCTGCCTCAGGACTGAAGGTAAATAAAACTCTGATGCTTAAATGCTGAATTTTTTTTTTTTTTTTATTAATTAATTATTTAATAAATTTTTTAAGATTTTTGCATCTACTTTATGGCTAGTTGTGTTGAAAATGTATCATTCAAGTGCTGAATGTAGCACTCCCTTAGCAGGAGAGTCTTTTGTAATCAGGAGTCAACTGTTCACAGCAATGATGATGATCATGAGTGTGTGTGTGTGTGTGTGTGTGTGTGTGTGTGTGTGTGTGTGTGTGTGTGTGTGTGTGTGTGTGTGTGTGTG
>JAQMYK010000020.1:1873459-1883965 GCA_030014345.1 Clarias buthupogon
TTGTTGACAAGTGGGGCTTGAAAATTCGCTCACCCCCTTAAGTGGGGAATGACAGAAAAAGTTTGAGAACCACTGGTTTATCTCAACATGATTGAATCTAGTACATGTTAAGTTGTTGAATTTCATGCAAATAATTTATTCATGTTCATCTTGGAAACATGAAATTATTATGTACAAAACACATATTACATTTTAGTGCATGTAACAGGTAGCCAAGTTCATTTTTTTCAGTGTGGAAACCAGTGCACCTGAAGGAAATCCTCCAAGCATGGGGAGAACATGCAAAATCCACACAAACACACACACACAGCACTAGTCCAAGCACTAGTGAAATGCTGGGATAAGTGCATTAGTGCAGCAGGGGATTTTTATAGAGTAATAAATATTTATAACTGTGTTCTGTTGTTCTTCACATTCAAAAGTCCTGGTTTATTGGCCTTTTTTGTACAAATATTCCTTTAATTGCACTTACAATAAAAAAGTGTTTAGGTCCATTGCAACTGGACTTGGGAAATCTGTTCCTCCTACCTGATGGTAGCATTTTGGATTCATCGTACACTATATCTGTGAGTTTGGCTGAATGTTTGAAACCAGTCACACCTATATGTGTTTTTATGAGCACCCCATTCCAGATTTATTCATCTTTTCCTGTTGTATATAATACCACTCTTCTGGGAAAGGGTTCCACTAGATTTTAGAGTGTGGCTGTGGGAATTTGTGATAATTCTGTTACAAGAGCATTATGCACTAATGAAAGGTGCAGGGCATTATGATAGGTGATGAGGCCTGGGGTGCAGTCACCTATCAGTGTTCCAGTTTATTCACTCTAGTTCTTCCATTCCCACCTTGTCAGAACATGTGTTTATGAAGCTTGCTTTGTGCCCACTGGCACTGTCTTGCTGGGACTGTTTGTAGTAGTGTAGACAGAGACATTCTGTACAATGGTAAGCTCCCAACATTGTGGCAGAAGTTTGGATATGAACCATATACTGTATAGGTTTGAGAGTCAGGAATACAAATTCCATGGGCCATAGTGTAACAGTTGGGTTTTTTACCTCTTTGCCATATCCTTACACTTTCTGCACAACAGAAAAACAGGATTGTGAAGTACAAATCAAGCCTGTGATGTCAGAGTTGATATATTCAGACCTTTCCTTACCTGTTGTTGTCCAACCTCTTGTCATTGTACTAAGGGCTTTAAAAAGTCTCCTTGAGCCCAATTGCAAGAATAAAATAATTAGCAACCATAAATGAGCGATTTATTACACATCACTAGCTCAATGACTTTGTTGTGGGACAGGATGTAAGGAGGAAGAGTTTAGCTTAATAACTTGAAACAATGGCACTTCCTGGTGTAGGTGTAGTAGTGGCAGGTGTTAAGTGCTACAGCAGTCCCACAATAAGTGTTAGCTCTTAATTACTATACACAGAGATGACAAAAAGAATGAAGTAACTTGCTGTAGGAAGAACCACTTTAGCTTGAACTATAAATAAATTTTTTGCCTTTTTATATTCCTTCAAGAGGCAGAGTGGCTTAGTGGTTACTGTTGTCGCTTCGCACCTCTAAAGTTGGGGGTGTGGTTCTCATGTGCGTTTGCTTATTTTCCTTGTGCTAGGTGGGTTTCCTCAGGGTACGCCACTTTCCATGATTGACTGGCGTTTGCAAATGCAATGGAAGGCTCTTCAACTCGGTTCATAAGTCACCCAACACCTAAACACATGCACTGAATCTGGTAATTACAGTACCAGATTATTTAAGATTAAGATTAAGATTCACTAAACTGTACTGGACACTGGGCGTCCATGACGCCAGGAGAAGAACCCTGGTGTAAAACAGGTGTAAAAGTCCAAATCTGCCAGCTGGGTTGAGTGCTTGAAATGATTTTGACATTGAGCCATTTAGTGAGCTCTTGCAAATTGTGAATGAGGGCAGAGTCATCTTGGAAAAGAGCACTCCAATCAGGATAGACATCATAGCATAAAGACATTTAGTCAGAACAAATGATTTGCAGAGATTTCTCTCTTTCTCTCTCTCGTTCGCTGTGCAAGTATTAAGACAACATACAGTATGCCATGTATTATTGTTGTCCCTGTGTACAAAACATGTGATCCACATTACTTAGTTCAAGCCTACTGTATCTGCATGAAGAGTTGTGTAAATTGTGTAAAATTGGTTTAGTTAAAGGATTAAATAAATAAACGGTATTCTGAAGCCAGGTTGTCTGCCTTCTGTGGTAGATTTCTTCATAAAGCAGTCAAGCAGGCATTGACGGAACGCATGCCACCAGAGTACAGCAGGAGTCTTTTTTGCCTTTATTGCCCAGACGGATCCAGCAGGGTGTTGAAAAATGAAGGACTTCAAACTAAATATTGATTGTTTTAAAGTAATTTCATTGCATAAAATATCTAATTATTCTTATGATCTTGACTTTATTTATTTTTTTTAATGAGAATGTTATTAAAACACTAAATGAAATTTCTGGCTCAATACTTTTGACCAACATTTGCCACCAAAAAAAGAATGTGTTTTTTTTTACTGAAAATTGGTGAACTTGTCTATGTCTACTTGTTACCCGCCTTTGTTTGATTTATGTTGCACGAAATTGTCAAGAAAGAAGTCTTTGTCTCCCAGTTTGAGTTAGAGCAGCTGTGGAGCTCACTGTGAGACACTGTCTCATCCACATCAGCTGGCAGCTGCTAGAGTATAGGTAGGAAAGATATACCTCAGCAGGTCCAACTCTGTGTGTATGTTGTTGTGTGTTTAAAAAGATAAGTGAGAAAAAACAAACAAGAGTAAGCATGCTGCCACTATCTCACCAATGACCCATTGGAAAAGTTTCCTTTCTCCAAGACTGACATTTTATCAGATTCAAGATACTAAAAAGTTTAAAGCTCAGAGACCCTGCTGTCCATGGTTACTTCTGCTGATTTTTTATTTGACTCTGCATCTATTGCAGCTGCGCACAAATGACAAATGATTTAAAGGAAAACTGCTTCAAAGCTTATTGGTTTAGTCTAAACAGTATTATCAAATAATTAGCTAATTTATCATTTTAATAGGTGCATAAATGTATGGATGTTATCAGTCTTGAATTGCAGACAGTGTTACATCTGGGCAGCTCTCAGTCTGCTCACTGATTCAGAAATGCCTTCTCTTATGAGTGTCATTATAAAGTAAGAGGCAGGAAAGAGAAGCGTGAAGGGACAGACGTCATTCATGACGTTTTTCTCTCTGATGGAACAGTCTTATTTTCCGCTAGACCTCTAATCCCCCTTCTCAATTCCTCACTCCTTTCAGCTTCCTACACATCATAGTTAAGCCCCTTTTCTCTATTTTCTGCCTGGGCAGTCTTTCTCTCTTTCTTTTTCTCACAGTATTTTGAACTCTTAGCCTATGTAAATTGAATCCAGTTTAGACAAATTCACTTTGTTGACTGTTTACTGGCTTGCACAGTATTACTAAATGTAACCACTGAAATATCGGGCACATGTAAGCGATCTGATTTTGAAATGGTGCAAATGTGATTATAATGAGAAAAACAGGCAGGTGAATCACAGAGAAACCAGTCAGTCTGAATGGAAAACTAAGAGAAATTACCATGAAACCAGTTTGGAATTTTTTTTTTTTTTTTTTTGCTTTGTGACATGGTGCCTTATTATGCTGGAAGCAGACATTAGAAAATGTTAAAATGTGGCCAGGAAGGGATACACATGATCAGCAACAATACTCAAACAGACTGTGGCATTCAAGTGATAGATGACAGGTTATTATCAAATCCAAAGTATCGCACATGAACCTTCCTCACACCATTACACCACCTCCACCAGCTTGACTGTTCCTATAAGGCAGGTTGCATCCACTGATTCATGCTACTGGTGCCGCAATCTGACCCTAGTATCTGCCCTGATTTACTGCGCCAGGTTACAGGCTTCCTGCCTTCAGTTCAATTTTGTTGAGTCTATGCTTCAGAGGTGGCAGAAATACAAAAGCTCAATACCCAACTAAAAATACAAGTTGCCTAAAAATTTATTACTATACATCACAAGTAGCAGTACTGTACCACTTCAAACGGTTACTCAAGTTGAAGTACTAGGTACATGCTCTAAAATGTGGCTTAAGTACAAATGTACAATTTCACAAATAAACTGATAAACAAATTGGATTTCTATCTGGCGGACCTACTCAAACAGTATTTTAAATACAATTGAACATGATGGATGATATCATGAATGTTCTATAAAATCTAGTAGAGACTTATAGCAACAAGATTTGATATTAATTAACTGAATGGTGGGTAGCATCGTGTTTCTAGCTAGTTGGTATCATTGCTACCGTGTATAATGCAAGTAGTCTACACAATTAAACCTGGGTCTATTGCAAGCATACACAATACAATAAGGTTAAAGGACATGCCAAATATTATAATTATAAGTTTATTATTTATAACACAAAATAACATTGTTATTGGTTTGAAACAACAACAAAAAAAATTCATTCTTTCTTCAGTATGTTAGCTAGCTAGCTATTAGATGTTTGAAGACCAGAATAATCTGCAGCCTTTAGATCAAGTGGGCGGGATCTGTTGCCTAGGTAAACATCAATCACTTTGATGTCATAGCCGTGTTTTTATAATGACCTGCCAGTCATTTCTGTAACTTGGACTGATCAAAATGTGGGATGGTTCCTGTCCTCCCACATGGGGTGGAGCTCAGATCATGCAATGGTGCTGTATGAACAATAGTGCAAACACATGTTTAGATTAGAAAATTAATGCACTTTTTGTGATCATCAACTGAATTGTAATGAATTTCTATTTGAAATGTATGGAGTACGGGTTTTTCATAAATAAATAAAAAATGCAGTGAGTAAAAGTAAACAGTATTACGATATTATGGAAAGGACTTAAGTAAAGTACAGATACACAAAAAAAAAACTTAATTACAGTAACAGAGGAACAAACCACCCCTGCTTTAGAATGCTTGCCAGTAGGATTTGTAGCATTGAGGAATGTCACAGTAGCTTATAAGAGCTCTGAACACCTGCCTCAAAGGCTTATTCCGGACAGCGATAGATTAATCATAAACACACCTTAGACAACTACCTGGCTTCAAGAGGAAGCCTTCATTTGTCCCATATACATTAGAGTACAGGTAAACTATTCCTTCTCATATTTCAGGTATGAAGCTGGGGTCCGAGTGCAGGGTCAGCCTTGATACAGCTCAAAAACCTACTGTAACAATGGAACCTTGGTGGAGCTAGGGCTTGAAGTGCTGACCTTCTGCCCAGTAACCTATAGCCTTACTCCTCTGAGAGCTACTGCTGCCCTAGAAAAGAGATGGATTGGAATAAGATCACTAAGGTGTTTGAATATGCAAAGATCCATCCATGTTGTGTGTTGGTGTTTTGACTCCTTGGCATGCAAAAGTGTCAGCCTTGTTCCTTTTAAAGAGACAATTCTCTTCATAAATAGCCCTTATATTTGGATATTCTAAATAAATGCCAGTGCTACATTCAGTACTGTTCAAAACCTAGTAGTACTAGACCTAGATGTTAATGAGCCAGGATGAGCTGCCACAACAGCTTCAATGTAACCAGGCATAAACCCTACACCTCTGGAACCATACTGAAAGGACAAAGACTATTCTTTTTGTCATTTCAAACTGCACCACATGGGCATAGTTGCGTTGATTTGCTTCATTTTCTGATGTTAAACTATTCCATGAATTGTTTCATTTTTTTCACCAACCCTTGTGTCTTAACCTGATGATATTTAATTTCTAGCATTCATTTGCTGATTATTAATATGTACTATAAATAATCAACAAGCGTGCACAAAGTTTCTTATAGTTCTTTTACCATGTGCACCTTTATAAACCTGTGTTCCTTCCTGGCGAGATTTGTACGTATGTGGGTATGAGTCATTGTCTACATCTGAGTCACTGTCTGTGTGTACGTGTGTGTGTTCTATAGTAGGTCTTGCAAGATTGTATTAACTTCATTCATCTTTATTTGCTGTGTCCCCTATTGACACTGAAACACTGGGCTGTTGCTGATGCCCAAACACACACACAGACACACACACACACACACACACTTGTTGTTCTCGCCATCCATTCATCCATCTTTGATGTCTTCCTTTACCAGCCTCCACTTTTGTCTCTTTAAATGATTTGCCTTTTTTGTATTCCGCCTGTCATGTCCTAATGGCTAAATACATCACGGTGATAGATGTATGGTTAGAACAGTCTCAGAGGAACTGTTTTTGCAGGACAGATAGGCGCACGATGTGTGTTCGGTCCAATACACACCGAGTCTCTTTTTCCGTTCTGTGTCACAGAGTTTGGCCTCTGTCTGTCGCAGACAGCAAACAGTGTTCTTCTGTCTGTTACATTAACACCCGGCTGGTTGCTCAAGACACAAAGCAGTAATTGGTCAAATGGACGCTTTTACATATTAATCATACAAGGATGAACTGATCGAATGACAAAAACAGATTACACTATTGGGAAAAAAAAAAGAAAAAGCTCCAGGTTGATTTTCTGTAAGTTCTAAGTGCTTCCATTTGGGTTCCTGTAGAAACAAACATATCATTTATGTATATTCAGAAGCCAGGAGTGAGCCAGGGAATGAGTTTCCGTGGGTTTAACAAATCAGAGCAGTTTCATTACAGCCGCAGGGCTGCAATCAGGCCAGATGTGATGGATTTGTTGTGGGAGAGAATATGAATGCAGTTCCTCCTGTTCAATAACTCCATGACCACAGAGGTGTTTTATCAAACCCTGCTTAAAGCTGGATATGAATTATATACAGTTAAAACTTTCAAAACATGGATTAAAGTGAAACCCAAATCAGAATCGTTAGTGTTAGTTTACATAGTGTACATGTAATGTACATAGAACGAGGACTGCAGACAGTATGGATGAGCAGCATTTTAGATAGATGCTTTTATAAGCATGATAAAATGGGTGGTACTGTGATGTAGTAATTAGCACTGTGACCTCGAACTTCAAGGGTTCAGGTCTGGGTGCGTGAAGCTTGCATGTTTTCTGCATGCAGGGTGGGTTTCCTCCCACAGTTCATAGACATGCAGATTAGGTTAACTGGACTCTGTGGTGGCTAATTCATGGGTGAAAATAATGCACCACTATGTATCCCATGATCAGACCTTTATTACATTGCTATATTTTGCATAAGCAGGCTGGATGATAACTAGAACGCAAAGCTGTTGTGGTCTTGTAGCCAAAAAAGAGGCAGTTGTTGTTCAGAAGGGCAGTCTTTAAGTCCCAGCACTGCCAATTTGCCACTGATGGCGTTAGGCTCTTGAGCAAGGCATTAAAACTCTTTTTACCTTGCCATCAGACCCTGTGTTCTGACCGTAATAAGCTGTGGTATGCAAAAAATAAATGAATAAATAAATAGTAATAATAATAACTAGAGGTTACCCACATATCCTGATGCCTGCATGCAACCATTACCAGCAAATAAGGTGTGCAGTCAACTCACTGCCGCTCCTCACACTGCTCCAATGTTTCAGCAGCCCAATAACACTTCTAACTGTCATATGTGATGTTGCTGTACATGCATTATAGTTGGATCTGAGGGTTTCATTCACTCATCATATGCGTCATCTAATGTTAAGGGGGAATAAAGCAAAAAAAATTGCCAGACTTTTTTTCTCCAATACGTTTTTCCATAAAAAATTATGGAATTTTTTTTTTTTGCCTTTTTTTTTTTTTTGCTTGTACATATTCATCACGACAATTATGTATTTATATGATGTCCTGGATAAACAAGGATTACACAATGCCACCAGTTTGTTACATGAGGTTGTACTGTAGTTTTTCTCATTTTATGACACACCTTGACATGCTCACAGTATGACAAAAGTTGATGAAGATGCTGACTACCGTGTGACATGACTTCTGTGCAAACACCACCAAAAACAATGGTCACGCTGGTCACAATGTTTTGTAGCACATAAAAAGCATGAAAGGTATTATTTTTGTTTCCCCTCATTATGCCTCAGCTTTCATTTTTTTCAGGCTGTCCAGGTGTCTTTGTGTCCATCAATCTTAGGTCGATATCTTTATATGAAATCCTCACTGTAACAGAAAGATTGTTTTTAATCAGTCAGGGTCATGGCACGGTCAAAAGGTTAAAATAGTTTTTCTTCAATAGCTTCAGTCTAAAATATATTTGTTAACATGCAAATTAGTAACACACAAGACTAGACTTGTTGGCGGTAAAGATGTCATATTGAGATCCTATTGAGATGTCCTATTGTGTCCTATTATACTATGTTTGGTTGCAAGTTTTTAAACTACATATTCAGGTTATGCTGTGTCATGTATTATAATGCTTGATGTGTTGATATGTTTTTAGTTCTCCATGGCAGACAGAATGTCTGAGCACTTTATGGAATGGCAGGTTGTTGTAACATCAGGTAGAATTTAACCCGCGGGATTTTTTTTTTTTACATGTCTGAGCATGTACATGTGTGTACGCGGCCAGAGGGGTGTGACACCATGTATTTTTATAGTGTATATGTAAAATTTGGAAAGGAATTGGTCTTGACTTGTTATCTCAGAATCCCACTGACTTCATGACACACCCTGTTTCAGAAGGTTGTTCTGGTTGCTTGAGCAACCTTTGTGAGCCGTCTTTTTTGAATAGCTGCGCATCTGATGCGTTGTAGGTATAGTAAAATAGTGAAAAGCTGTTTTCTCACATTCAGAAGTTTTTCTGTGGTAAGCCTGGTGATTCCACAGCCTGGTTTAGTGGTTTAGTGGTTTAGTGAGAACAACTCGATGACCTTCCTCCTGTGGTCCTCTTCCTGCATATTCATCCCCACTGTGACATTAGCAGCATAGCTATGAAATATGGATGCAGTTTGGAGCTCCTGCTTAACCTTTCACATCTACCCTAGAGAGACTGAGAGGAGGCAAGAAGCTGCTTTAATTTCAGGCAGAGGCTGTATAAAGATATCGATAGACATCCTGAGAGTCTGTAAATCCACATCACGGTCAAAAGGAGCAACAGTTCCAAGTCACACATTGGCCAGGTTTCAGATGACTGCTCAGTAATCTATCTGATCACCTGATCTCTCTGACCTCGTCATCAAAGAGTGCTTTTCAAAAAAGAAGGAACACTTTGTACCTGAGCCTCTTCTCATATTCCCAGTTTAAAAAAAGAATAGTGTACTGAGCTTAGTCAAGATCAACCTGATATCTTTTTAATCAGAAACACTGTTTATGGCAAATTCTGTTTTATTTAAAAGATAGATGCTATACTATATTACTGCTGCTTTCCAACGCTGGTCGAAACCCCAGAAGTCGTATAGAGATGTATAGAGGTCATTGTGGTATGAATGAGATGTTGATTGGAAATGTGATGGTGAGGCTTGTCCATTCTAACTCAGTATGAGAAAAACAGGATAATCTATAGACCTTTTGCCATGGTCCTGCCCAACACTGGATGGCAAAAGGGACAATGTTTACCAGACACCACTGCCAAAACCTACATGAAAAAAAAACAGTCACAGAGGTTTTTGATATATTATATGGTTATGTCATCTTCAACAAAATTTTGTCTCCTTTGTAACTGCTTGACTGTAAGTCATTTTGAATCACTTTTGTACCATCTGCGTTGTTCTGTTCATGGCTAAAGCAGGCTCCAATGCTAGCTAGCTTCTAAGACAAGGCTAAAACCCTCTCTAACCCCTGATCAAGGCACAACAAGGGTTGTGCTTAACAAGTGATTCGACACCCTATATTAGGCCACTGAGCAGCAACTAATGATTATTTTGATAATTTGACAATTACTCAATAGCTCTACTCAGTAGCTATCAACTTCTAAATTTACCATAAGGTTGATTCGTGCATTGGGTATCTAAGAAGCAAGATAATATAGATAAAAACTTAAATTAAAAAAATATTTTAATAAACTTTCTTGATGAAACACAATCTAAAACCAAGAAAAAGAAAGTAGAGGTAATAAAATATAATTAGAATTCATTAAAGCTTTTTTTTTTACACTACACCACTTGAGATTTAACCCCAAAACAGTTAGTTAGTGCTTAATTAGGAAGCATGAAATGTCAGTATTAGTTAGCATTAGCTGCACATCATTTATGAAGCTTGAAAGCATGCACACCCGAAGCACTGAATAAGCTAACGCTACCATTAACGCTAGCAAACACTAGCATTAACGTTAGCATTAGCATCTACAGTACACTGTCTAAAGCAGGGGTACTCAAATATAAGTTTGAAAGGTCCACTTACCAAATTTCTATTCAGTCCGAGGTCCGGACAAATGACAGTCCAATTTCAAATAGAGAACTACAAAAAATGTCAAACCCAAAATTTTTGAACCATATCCAAAAATGACATGGTAGTCCTTTTAGTGTTAAAGGTGACGTCATCTTTGTGTCACCAGTTGTTTGAACTTGGGCATAAAAGGTGTGAGGACCAGGTGGAGGCACTGATGTAAATGTTCATTGGTGAGGG
>JAQMYK010000020.1:1893261-1908649 GCA_030014345.1 Clarias buthupogon
CTTTGCTCGTCTTGCGGAACACTCGCAAACCGCGTTACTCGTAATCCGAGGTTTCACGAGGTATTAGTAAAAGGTTATTCACCCTTCCATAAAGGCTTAAGAATTGGCAACTATTACAGCATATATCTGGCATTTCCAAATTACGCAATAGTTTGTGACCCTGATAGCCCAGATACTGTAGCAGTATTTCCCTCACTATTCTGTACAGGATAAGATTTATAAAGAATGACTGTTTGAGAGAGTAAAATGTAACGTTATACTAAATAAATTTTTATCTAATTTAGCACACACTAATGTAGTTTATCTAAACTAGTCATGGTGCATAGTGATAGATTGATTGAACACATTAATAATCAAATACAGTAAAAATGATGAGGCAACTGTAGTGCAGAGCATGTTTGATTTCCAAACCTTCTCAAACCTACGTATGCATATATCACACTTTTCACCAATATGTCAGCATATCTTTGTCAAATCATTAGTTCTACAGTATCCTTGCCTCTTTCACTCCAATTCATCCCTGCTTCTCATTCAGCCCAAGATCATTAGATAACCCGGGTGCAGTATTGATATTTCTGTTGCTAGTAGAAAAATGACTTTGGGTGCAGTTCAATACTACTTATTCTGCCAAGTACAAGAGATAAAAAAGTAATTGGTCTTGCCAAAATTGCATCTGACTTGATGCAGCTCATTTTTTCCCCCTAATCCCTATTGGTGCCAACTTTATAAATGATATTCTCTGCTTTTTTTCTCTTCTGAAGGTCCCAGTTACCGCTGACTAAGCAAAAGCCCCCCTACACCATTCACCTGCTCATAGCTTGAAAGCTCCACTCACCACCAGCACTGCCATATTTAACCTGTGATGGAAACAGTGAAGACGGATTGTATGCAAACAGCAGTTGATGATGCTGTAGTAGATGAGGAGGAAGCGTCAGAAGCAATGCCTCTGAGTAGTGCAACAGAAGCAGGGCAAGATGAAGGAGGCGCCATGGCAATTGGTGATGATCTTTTTGAGCAGCCAGAAGAAACAGGTACCACAGCCATGCCAACTGGTGATTCTGCAGAGATGTCTATTAGTGGCGCAATAGTAACACAAATAAATGGTCCCTCAGAAATGCTGCTTCATGGCACAAAAATAATGCTAAGCAGTGCTGCTACACTAGTACTAATTGATTGTGTGACAGCAATGCCAGTTGATGGTGACATGGAATTGCTAAGCAATATTGACACAGCAACACAATCCACCAGTGCCTTGACCATGCCAGTTGATGGTGCCATAGCAATGCCAGTTGATGGGGACATGAAATTGCCAAGTAATAGTGCCACTGCAACACCAACCACAAGCGCCTCAACCATGCCAGCAGAAGGTGCCATAGCAATGCCAGTTGATAGTGACATGGAATTGCCAAGCAATAGTGAAACAGCAACACCAACCACCGGTGCTACGGCCATATCAGCAGAGGGTGGGACAGCAATGCCTGTTCATGGTAACATGGAATTACCAAGCAATAGTGCAACAGCAACACCAACCACTGGTGCTACGGCCATATCAGCAGAAGGTGGGACAGCAATGCCTGTTGATGGTGACATGGAATTACCACGCAATAGTGCAACAGCAACACCAACCACTGGTGCTACAGCCATACCAGCAGAAGGTGCGACAGCAATGCCTGTTGATGTTGACATGGAATTGCCAAGCAATATTGTTATAGCAACACTAACCGCTGGTGCTACGGCCATGCCATCTGAAGGCGCCACAGGAATTATGTTCAGCATTGGAATTGACATTGAACCCTCTGCCTCCGATGTGCATCTGTGCAAGATCTGCGGGCACCGTCACTTGCTAGACGAGAACCATGAGTACAACTACAAAGATGAGGTGGATGATGAGCTTACGTGCCATATCTGCCTACAGCCGCTAATCTGTCCACTGGACACACCATGCGGACACACCTACTGCCAAGAATGCCTGACCAACTTCTTAGTCGAGAGTGATTTTTGCCCAGTGGACCGTGTGCCCGTCCTGCTGCAGAACTGCCGCAAATCCAACGTGCTGGTGCACAAGCTGCTGGACAAGCTCATTGTCATTTGCCCATTTCAGGAGCACTGTTCTGAGACCATGCCAAGGGGAGAGCTGCAGGGGCATCTTATGAGTAGGTGAGTGGTGAAAATGAGAAAAAAATGTCACCAGTTCATTACCATGTTTAAAAGTTAATGGACTGTTTCTGGTCTTGGTTGTGTTTGCGCTAGCTTGCGCCATGCCCCAGGGCTTCGAATAAGATTAATTGCTTTTTTCTTTTGTTTCATGCACTAATGGAAACTTTACTCTGGTTTTAAATTCCACTTAAGAAAACATAATTGACTTCTTCCTTATACAATCCGATCCAACTTTATGCTTTATGCTCTTTCTATTCATCCTGTCTTCTCCCTGATCCTCACACTGGGTTCTGTAATTATGCAATGTTGTCACCTTGATTCTGTTTCTCTCTTCTTCTTCTCTGTGGTGGTGGGGTACCTCTCGATCTCGATCGTCCATTGGCATCCAAAGTTGTGCATCAGGACGCCTTCCACTGGTGCATATGGATGGCAAGGCTGTAGGACCCTGCCCTGAAGACGCAAGCTAGAAAAAAAATCTGTCTATGTAAGAATGCTTTCTCTTGAATTTCCCTGTGCTTTTCTTTTGGTTTTGTTTTTGCCATTGAATAATGTAACTATGAAGCATTCTTCTACAGTGTAGTATCAGAACTACAGTAGGTGTGCTATAGTCATGTGATGAACACTATGCTTGGTAGAACTGGAGCACCACTTTCACTGTACCTGCTTTTTGTTAGCGGTTTAAAGTTTTGTGTTTTATTATGTTTACAAGTAGGTGTGTTTCATTCGGAAAGATCAGACCACACTTGAACACCGGACTAAAAGTTTCTGGGTTATTTTCGGCATGTATCAGATGACATACAGATACATCGTCGAACCTGAACTTTAATTCCGTCCCTGGGTGAAGCCGCACACGATCCAAAAAAAAGAGCACATTCAATTAAGAGGTGTATTGTAAAATATTTTGCAGGTGTACTGTAATTTTCTGTACAAGAACAGTTCTTAACATGCTTTTATTGCTACTTGATTTCATACATGCTTTAGACATGAAGACACTCTTGTAACCGATAGAGGAGAAAAGGAAGAGAATCCAAACACAGAAATATAATAACAATTAATGTGATTAAGCTCCTACATAGGGCTTTGTCCGCCCTGGGCTTTAGGGATGAAACATACAAAGTGACAAAGCGAATACATGGAAGGATGGGTTCAGCTGTTTCAGCCTTCTTTTTAAGGACTAAGTTTCCTTGTGGATATGACCAACTTTGATGACGTTATAAACCACAGAAAATATCCGATCAGGTGGATTGTATGTGTGTGGTTCGTAGTTCATGCAACAGCAGATTCTCATTTATAGAAATCTTTCTTCATTGAGAGAAAAGACAGAAAGTGATGCATATTAGATATACGAGAGATGTTGTCAAACTGGGACTTTTGGGAATTTCTGGTGAATGAAAGCAAAAAAGCGATTGACATTGAAGAAAGACTTCAAGCAAAGCATGGTGTTAAGACTCTTAGCCGCAGTAAAACATTTACTGTTTTAATGCCATATGTCTGTGAATGATAATCAGGTGGCTCGGAGCGTGCTAAAGTTGTTCCCATGAACATTTAGGCGAGTGGAACACCTGATTAAATGACAGATAACTTGTCACCAACTTGCGCAATAGTATTTTAGAGGATCCACCAAATTATACAGTACTGAACCTAGCGCATATTGGATGCGGATGTGCGTTTGTCAATGGGGCAGAGCTCCAGGCACACATGTTCCCAGTAGTGAAAAGGAAGTTGTGTTGTGCAGTTGTTGTTGGAAATGGGTCTCCCGACAGAGGAAAAAGCACTCATAGTTGAGTAATGTTTCCACTCATACAGAAGTGGTCGGGACCGAGTAGGGTGACCGAGAAATGGGGACCGAGTTTAAAAAAGGTCGCAGAACAATTCCTTCCCATACCCGTCCCATTTCCCCAATCTTACACCACCTGATACTTACTTGTTGGGAATGTTAAAGGAGAGTGTGTTCAACTGTTCACACCCTGAATACTTACAGTACATTATGCATACCATGGTAAATCAACATGCTAATAGTGTGTATGTTCAGTAGAAATAAACTCACAGATGGCAACAAGGTAATATTGTTAATCTTTTCATGGCGCATACTATATTAAGTAAAGTAATAAAAGTAGTTTTTACTCTCATACAGTAACTGTATTTTGTTATTTTGCACAATCAAAACTCCCAGTTTGACTTGAATGCCACTTGTATTTTTTAGAAAGCTTCTATAAATCCAATATCACCAAGGCTATTTTTTACATTTTACACATGATCCTCAGTATTAAAAACAACAAAAAGAACAAAGCATTTTTCCTGAGAACTACTCAGGTAGTGATTATTATTTTTTTTTTTACGTCTTAGACAGTGTAAGAAATTATAAGGATCCTAACATCCATATATGGATTGGGGGATGGGGCATGCTTGCCCCCAGTGGGGATAACATTGGGTAGTGGGATGAGTTTCCTGAAGGGAAATTTAGCTTCCGTTCCCGATCAGTAAACTACATGAGAACAAACATCTCTCTCCTGTCTGTCTTTACTTTCATCCACTGGCTCTCTAGCTGAAGAAGGAGCACTAATTGGCTCACCATTTCATACTTAAAAAGCATCTAACAAGTCACAGACAAGACTGGATTCTTATAATCAATCATAACGTAGGTGACCGAATATTTTAGATATGATCAGAAGAAACACATAACCTTAAAGATAGAGAAAAATGTTTCTTCTTGATATATTTCTAACAGATTTAATGTTTCATGGTTATTTTTTGGTTAAATTCTTTGAGCATGCAAAGACGAATCTTATTAAATCAGTGTCTGTGTTATGATTTCACATGATTGAGCTCATCAAACGCATTTTTATTATTACTCAAAGATAAAGTAAGCAAATACAAAATGCTGTTTGTAAATAATGATTTTGCTTTGCAAACCTACCTGGCCCTATGTGAAAAAGTAATTACCCCTTTGCCAATTCATGAATGAACTGTGATTAACCACATTTTTTGTAAAGCTGAATTAAATTTCCCTTGCCATACCTAGCCCTAATTCCTGTCAGACTTGTTGAATCAAGAAAGCACTTAAATAGAACCTGTCTGACAAAGTGAAGCACATCTAAAAAAAAAAGCAACACAATCTAAAGAAATTCAAGGACAGATGACAAACAAAGTAAATAATATGTACAGTACAGTATCAGTCTGGAAAGGGTTACCAAGCCATTTCTCTTTTTAGTACTGTATAAGGGGGCAATTACTTTTTCACATATTGCCAAAACTGCATTTTGTATTTACCTGAGTTATCTTTGTGTAATATTAAAATTAGTTTGATGGTCTGTTCCATTTAAGTGTTAAAATATGCAAAAAATAAATCAGGCAGGGGAAAATACTTCTTCACAGCATTGTATCTAGGAATCATTGATTGCAGTGTGTTTTTTAACATGAAATATCCTCCAGGTAAACGTAGCTAGTTATAATGAAACTGCTGCCAAAAAATCTATAAAAATATACGTAGAATATGACAAAATTGTTAATGTCTTCATAATACAGTAGGTAAACATATCTGCAGTGATATAAATACACTCCATCTTGAAAGAATGATTCCTATAAGGAGAAACGCTGGTGGATCCTGATTTTTTTTAAATATAGGCCATTCTGTGTATTTTAAATAGAGGACAGCCAGTTGGATAGAAATTCCACAAAATTAGGATTAGACAAGTTGTGGAAGAAATCAATGACAACACATTTCTCTTTTTAACCCCCCCCCCCTCCCCCCCTTTGCTTTTGTCCATTCATAAAATCTAAAGGTACATTTTAATATCTCGCATCTCTCAGCATTGGTGTGTGTGTGTGTGTGTGTGTGTTGAGGTTAATGAATGGAAGTCTAAATGGTCTGACCCTCTAACCTCTTCCTGTGTATCCTGTTTACACACACAATCACACCGTCACATGCACAAACAGGCCTGGCTGAGGCGTTCGTTTAAAGGCGGGGTGGGGGTTCCTGCGTTCCTGTCTACAAGCTGAGTGGAGTGACCGATGGGACCATCCCATGCATGGAGCCACCCCTTCTAAGAGCCTGAGATGGTTTGCTCCAGCTCTCTCTCTGTGGACCATGCTGCAGTATAAGTCGGAGGCTGCGCTGGCACAGGCACACACAATACACTCTCTCTCTCTCTCTCTCTCTCTCTCTCTCTCTATCACACACACACACACATACATACACATACACATCATCCCAGGCACATCATCACGAGCACAAGTACAAATCCTCTTACTCCTGGGTGAAGATGCCAGACCAGCTCAGACAGCCATCGCATCCAAGAAGCGTGTCGGCTGTCAACTAACCATCTGTCTGCTCTCTTGATTTTACCTCTTTTTCTTCTCCTCCACCATCGCTCCTGCACCTACTTCTCGCTTCTTCCTCCTCCTTTCCTCCACCATCCTGTTCACCCTACGATGGCTGCTGCGGTGATGTCTGAGATATAGAGACAAAAGAAAGGAAGAAGAAAGGCAGACGGTTTCTTAAGGAAAAAAAAAAGGGTACGAAAAAGGACTGGAGGAGGAAAAGGGTACATCTGTGCACCTGTGCAGAGTTAAGGAAAGAGGGAAGGAAGGAGAGAGTGTGGGAGGTGGGGGGGTGGGGGGGGGGTGTCGGTCTGAGCGGGCTGAGAGCTGAGGAGGGAAACGGAGAGGTGGAAAACAGTACTTGTCCCAAAGAGAGCCAGAAAGGAGGAGAGGATAGAGAGAGGCAGGGTTCATGATGAAGGCACTGCTGCTGCTGGTGCTGCCGTGGCTCAGTCCTGCCAACTACACTGACAATGTGGGCAACCTGCATATCCTCTACTCAGAGCTGTGAGTATCAAACACATGCCGAATATCCCGTCCCATCCCATCCCACTGCAGTGTGTGTGTGTGTGTGTGTGTGTGTGTGTGTGTGTGTGTGTGTGAGTGTGTGTGTGTGTGTGTGTGTGTGTGTGTGTGTGTGTGTGTGTGTGTGCAAACCATCTCCACCTCAAGCCTAAAGCCATGACAACAGCATCCAACACATCCCAGATGTTTTCAGGACATGGTGTAGTCTGCCCCATCCTGTCTTGGTGATGCGGTGTGTGTGTGTATGTGTGTGTGTGTTATATCACTAGTTGTAATATAAAACTATTATCATATGTAATTACAGCGAAGGTGATGCTGCTGTAGCTGTGGATCTCGGTTACGGTGCGGTTTCATCAGATTTGTTTTGGTTCGTTTGTTTGTTTGTTTGCTTCAGTAAGCAGGCTGAAACACTGCAGCGTGGATGCTCTCTCTCTCTCTCTCTCTCTCTCTCTCTCTCTCTCTGTGTTTGGGTTTGTGTCTGGCCGTTCTTTGGATGATGTGGATAGTACATTAGTACATAGCTAAATTGCTGTCTTTTCTTTCCTTTATTTATATATATATACATTACATTGTTTTACACACACACACACACACACACACACACACACACACACACACACACACAATCACCAAGGGCTACCATTCAGATTGTGAATGAAGGGTTATAAAAACATAATATGTAATAAGTACCACACACACACACACACACACACACACTTAAGTTGTGTCTTTTTTGCTTTAATGGAGATATAGAGAGGCACGGTGAAGATAAACAAAAAGGTAATGAAAGAAGAGGAGAAGAGGAGAGATTAGAGATGGAGAGAGAAGGTAGAGACAAGATGAGAGAGAAGAGACAGGAATAAGGACACTGCCTTTAACAATTTATGTTGACCTTTGTCTCTCTCTCTCTCTCTCTCTCTCTCTCTGTGTGTGTGTGTGTGTGTGTGTGGTTTGAAGTGGAATTTTTTTCCCCACTCTTTTCCTCCGTGTCAGCGGCTAAAGTCTGTTGTGGTCGACATCTGGTATTTGCTGATTAAGACAGTTCGGGGAGAAGGAGAGAGAGAGAGAGAGAGAGAGTGAAGGAAAAGACAGGAAGAGAAGGTGGAAAAAAAGAACGAGAGATGGGATGGAGGAGTGTTTAGCCGGTGCTTTCTTGGTTGAATGGAGAACTGTGGCAGTCATTCATCTACGTCCTGCAGACTGACCGAGCCTGCCTCCCTCCCTTCCTCCCTCCCTCTCCCTCTCTCTCTCTCTCTCTCTCTCTCGCTCTCTCTCTCAAAGGGAGATTTCTAGTCACACCTTTCGTTTTTCCGTAGCGCCCATATCCATATAAGTCCCACAAATACACACTTCAATTCTGAATTCCACACCACAGATAGTGTGTACTGTATACACTGGATACACTTGTGCCTGTCAGAGCTGCTTTGGCATGAACATGATCCGACCCTCATGACCCTCATCATGTGATTAGATGGTGTTGATGTTGTTGTTGAATAAACGATGATGTCATCAGAAACTTTTAATCAATCATATCAAAGCAGATCTTTTAGCACTCAGACAGCAGAGAGCATTCTGGACATCAAAGCAGGGTTTGTGAACCATAGCCAGGTGATTTATTATTATTATTATTAGTAGTAGTAGTAGTAGTATTAAGTAGTAGTTTTTTAGTAAGTTAAACTAAGTTGAAGTCTTAATATCAATAAGTAAAAAAATGAATTCAATCAGATTAAGTATTGTGATGAATTTTAATACGTGTCTAAATTTAACACACTCCATAGCTTCAAAAATAGCCAAAACATTATAGTATATAAATAAAATTCAGTGGCACGATGGTGTAGTGGTTAGCACTGTCACCCCACACCTACAGGGTTGAGTAGCTTCGGCTCTGTGTGTGTGGAGTTTGCATGTTCTCCCCCTGCTTGGTTTTTCTCCAGGTACTTCGGTTTCCTCCCACAATCCAAAGACATGCACATTAAACTAATTATCGTTCCGAAATTGCCCGTAGTGTCTACGTGTGTGTTTGTGTGTGTCCTGCGATGGATTGGCACCCCGCCTCGTGCCCTAAGTCTCCTGGGATAGGCTTCAGGCACCCGTGACCCTGCATCCAGGATAAAGCGGTATAAAAGATGGATGGATGAATAAATGAATAAAATGAATTCATCCATCTTATCCTGTGTATAGTCGCAGGTGGCCCGGAGCCTGCCCAGTGAATTCGAGGCACAAGTGAGTGGACATCCTGGATGTGGTATCATTCCATCCCAGGGCACAAGCAATGCCTACATGGCATGTTTTTGGAGAAAACCAGAGAAACTTGAGGAAACTCACTAAGCATACGGAGAACATGAAAACTCCTTAACACACACAGAGCAACCATGCAGTAGTAAAAAATATTTTTAAGCTTTTAATATTTTAGCTTATGTAAAAAAATAAGGAGTTAGTAAAGGTACAGAGAGTTTGGAAAATCCTAATCAAATCAAATCCAAAAAACACACTAGGGAAGTGTCCAGCAGGACATGTCATGTCCACGTCATGTGCAGGAGATCTACACTGTTCAGTCTGCGAAATTACCAGCAATACATGGCAGGTCAGCAGGCACACAGGGGACAAGCTGTGCGCGTTTAGGTTTGTGAGTGTGCGCTTGTGTGTGATGGTCCTCTGTTCGGGCAGCGAGCGCCACGTCGTCGTCAGGGGTGACGCAGGAAATCAGGGCTATAGCCAGAGGCCTGTGTGTTGCCGTGGTGACGTTATTTTCAGAGATGGCCTGATGAATGAGTGTGTTGGTGATGCGTGTAGTATGTGTGTGTGTGTGAATTTGTCCTGTGGGACACTTTGCATCATTCAAGGAGCCAATTAAAGATTGTGTACCATTAACCAGCGTCTCACTGGTTTACACTCAGCTCATTTACATGAAAGCAATATTTAAAACACAAAAGGACAGATCGTACAGCATGTCCAAAAGCTCTCGTGATGGTTTCCAGTTCGATCTGAGAGCAAACCAAAAAGCCGTATTCTTCCCCAATCTCAAGCCCAAAGCATGTGTGTTCACATCACAGATATGTTCGCTTACACACCTCCCCTCTCATCACACCGTATAGATTCTGCATTACATTTGCGCCACTCACATTTCTGAGATGTTTATCAGGTTAGTGATGATGACGGAGACGATCGAAGGCAGGCAGTGTCGTTGCTTAATCAACACTTCGCAGCTGTCTGGAGCAGAGCATGCTCTATTCTCTTCTTCTGTTAATGATTCAGCAGATAGGATTAGCACTAACCTGGCATCTTTTTACCGTACGCTCTCTCTCTCTCTCTCTCTCTCTCTCTCGACTGGGCAAAGCGCAGCAACTTCACACTCTGACTGTGCAAGAGTCCCAGACACCCTAGATTACAAATGAATTGCAAAGTGCTGATTTTGTTTTCCTTTTGGTGCAGCCTGCTACAGGAGGGTGATGCGATGTTCTCTTGTTGCATTACACAGTATATGTATTCTACAGTGATTTTCTCGCTTTCTATTGTTTTTTTTGTTTGTTTTTTTTGCCTGGATCACATCTTTAGATTTACTGTGAAAATGTTAGAAAGAGTTTTCCCCCTCGTTTTAAAGTGACTCTCAGCAGAAGTACAATGAAATAATGTATTGATATATCCTTGAAATTATTATTATTATTATTATTATTATTATTATTAAAAAGTCTTAAACTGCATGATTGTGGTTAAAATAATTATTTTCCACCATTAATTATTCAAAATAAGTATCCACCACCTTAAGTTAGTAAAGACATTTATTTGTGAGAGCTCATATCACAGCATATCCCAGTGTAAGCATATCATATATTTAGCAATCAAATAGTTTTTTTTTTTATAAGTTTTTTTTTACCTTTTTTGTTTTTACAAATCATTTAAAGTCTGTCTAAACATCATTTAGCTTAATTAAAACTTTATTTATTTAAATTTCTTTTAGGCAGTACGGTGGTGTAGTGGCTAGCACTGTCGCGTTGTACCCCCAGGGTCCGGGTGCGATTCCCGGCCAGGTCCGATTCCTGTGTCTGTGTGCATGGGGTTTGCATGTTCTCCCCTTGCTTAGTGGGTTTCCTCCCACAGATTAGGCTAATTGGCGTTCCCAAGTTGCCCATAGTGTGGGCAACACTCCTGGGATAGGCTCCAGGCCCTCCGTGACCCTGAATACAGGATAAAGCAGTATAGATGATGAGTGAGTGAGGGAGTAAATTTCTTTTCATTTAAGTTTATTTTACTTTATTTCATTTTATTTTATGTCTACATATGAATTCCTGAACATAATATCAGCATGTGTGTACATAAAGGATGAGAATACAGAATGTATACACTTACTCAGAAAGAGGCTCTATATGTATGATGACGTAGAAGGATGCAGCTATTCAGGACCAGGAGGAAGCCTCAGGGTTGCAAAAAGCCAGTCCTGTTATTTTTGTGCATGTGTACACTTAATGGTGTCCGTGTGTGTGTGTGTGTGTGTGTGTGTGTGTGTCTGTGTGTCTGTGTGTGTGTGTGTGTGTGTGCGTGTGAGAGAGAGAGAGAGAGAGATCAGGTGGCAGAGCAAGAGAGGGAGGCTGAGTGATGGACAATCAAAATAACGCTGCAGGCTGCTATTAACCTTCCACATTTATATTGCTGTGTCTGTTTTTGTGTTTTGGTTTTTAACCCATCTGTTCTATCAGTTTCCTTTTTGTCTGGTTCCTAACAAGCTCTTCAGGGTATCCCAAAAGTCTCCAGACATGCAGGGAAATACCATTTTCTACTAAAATACGCCTTTCCTACTGTTCCTAAAGACCACCTACATGATTTAGTTGTTTCTGTGTACACACACACACACACACACACACACACACACACACACACACTGAGTCGTTTCTCCGACTCCTGATGAACGTTAAATGAAGTTGTCCGGTTGTTATGTATGTAATTACTAAACTCCATTCATTTTTGTACGTATGGAGACTTCAGGGACACAGTGTACTTTATTACACAGCAGGGACTAATCACAGCCACGGCACATTTTTTAGACTGTCTTGAAATATAGGTTATAATTAAGTCTGGAATTTCTGTGTCTAAGCTTACTTATTTTTGTTTTAATAAAACAGAAATCCTCCAACATTCTCCAACATCTTCCAGGATATGTAAAAAAAAAAAATAATAATTAAAAAAAAACACAACAAAAACATAATAACATTATTTTATAATGATGTCAGCATATTATAATAACATACATATCATATCATAAAAATTGCAATGGTAACACATCTCTACAATAGATTAAGAGTAATAAGCTTAAATATTGTTCTAGATTTCCCAAGTTACCATAATAAAAAAAAAAACTGGACCATAGCTCTGGGTTGCCTTTTCAGAATCGTGATATTATTGACCTGCATTAAACAAAGAAAATGATAAAACTACAGCAATTGGGATCACTTAAGTGCTTGGTAAAGATGTATAGTAAAAAATGCAATGTTTAGTAATGAACAGGATTGGGATTAAACAGTTATGTGTCCTTAAGAAAACCTCTTGTTAGTGAGACTAATCAGAAAAAATAGATAAGTCCAGATTGAGCCTGATACGTCTGATGACACAGACGTATTCTAGGAAAGACTGGTTCTGGGAGCATGAAGAATCATTTTCATACATGAATTATGTTCCCAGATTGCAGACTGTAATCAAAGCTAAAGGCAATCAAACAAAATACTAGTTTGGATAGTTCACGTTTTTAATATTTGATATCACCCAAATGGGTTCCCTGTTGAGGCTGGTCTCACCCTTCCTTCGTTCCATTGCAACTTTAACAAGCACAGCTCATGAGGCTCTGTAAGATCATAGACATAGTCAGTGTATTATTTATTTTAAAAAGGTATGCGTTTGTTTGGTTTGGGATTAGCGTGAGAGTTCATGCGAGAATGCAATTGTGCTTCTAGGCACCGAGTGTGATGTCATCATTTGGGTGTGTCATGTATAACCGGAGTGCGGGCATGGGCTGGGTACATCTCAGCTTGTGTACGTTAATTGTTTTCTCGAAACCACCTCGCTGAACAAGTCACACTCGTCTTTCATTCTTTCTTCTGCTCCATACATTTCCTCTCACCTTTGACTTAAAGAAAGTCTTAATAACCAACTTTTCCCAGGACAAGCTGTTGGATACGCAGCACGAAGGTTTGAAGTGAATTTGCTGATGATTCATCAGACGGATATCATCAAAGACATGAAGATTCTATGAGCAGACCTCGTCTCCAGAGACGGGTTTAGTGGAAACAAACGACTGCAAAGCATTCTGGGAGTTTCACTTGGATGAGTACCGGAGTCCTGTCTTATTCGGGTTAGCAGCTTTCCTGTGCACAGGTCAAAGGTCACAAAGTACAAAAAGGCACAGATGTTTATGTCCTCTGAAAATATTTATTACAGATCTCAGATTCTATTCATTTCTGTTGTTCCTCGTTTCAGAGCTGGTCTTAATGTTCTGAGCCAGAGGAAATCCGCGGCGATGATCAGATGAATAGACTGGCAATTGCTCTTGTCCTGTTTCTATTTGTTCCTAAATTCACTCACTCATCGTCTATACCACTTTATCCTGTATACAATGTCACAAGGGGCCTGCAGCCTATCCCAGGAGACCTAGGGCATGATGCAGGGTACACCTTGGATAGGATGCCAATCCATCGCAGCACATGCACACATAAACACAGTCATATGTCCATTCATATTCGTATGCTCACTACGGGCAATTTGGGATGTATTTGGACCGTGGGGGGGAAACCGTAGATCCCAGAGGAAAACCCAGCAAGCACGTGGAGAACATGCACACTCCATGAAAGAGCTAACCACTACACCAAAATGCCTCTTTTCCTATACAGCTTCCTCTCATTCTTTAGTTTCGTCTCATGAGCAGACAAGCGGAAGAGACACCTCCTTTGATAAACATCACAGCAGCTGATTAAAGCACACGTGCGTGTGTATGTGGTTGCATGCATGTGCACGGACAGCAGAGTAATTAAACAGATCCGAGCTGATCTGTGTTTGGAGCTGAGTAGGACTCTGTGTGCTGGTGCAGTGCTGTAAACTACTGGTATCTATCCGCTAACTGCTGCAGTGTGTGTGTGTGTGTGTGTGTGTGTGTGTGTGTGTGTGTGTGTAAGGTGCAGACACTGACTAGAGTGCTGATCACATGCAGTGCTTGCATGATTAAATGGCTTACTGCTGCTTTGTTGGGACCTTTTCCTGGGAACCTGGTTGACACTGAGTTATTATGATTACGCCACTGTCCTCTCATCTCTTCTCCTCTCCTCTCCTCTTGTGCATGTGTATATGTGTGTGTGTTCTCTATACTGTATGTGTGTGCAGGGCAAGCTCTTTTTTGATCTAGGTTAACAGACTAACTGAGATGGATTGAAAGGGAAGGAAGTGTGCCAGATCAGAGTATCAGTAAAAGCTGCGTGTGTGTGTGTGTGTGTGTGTGTGTGTGTGTGTAAACACATCGCCATCTTTGTAAAACGCTATGTTACAAATTACTCCCATTAGAATTTGGCTCTGCTGCTATCAACTGTCTTACATACTGTATATCATGACAAGGTGACTATTTCCTAGGAACTGCCATGTTATACAGGCGTAATAATAATAATAATTAATAATAATAATAATAATATGAGTAGATTCCATAGAATTTTTTATTAACATAACACCATCAGTGATGATAACTGGGGGGATGCAGGGGTAGCTCAGGGGTTAAGGTATCAGCCGATTGTTCTGAAGGTCCCACGTTCAAACCCCAGCAACAACTTACAGTAAGTCCTAACAGCTCAGATATACAGTATACTAAGTAATATCTAATATATCTAATATACAGTATCTAATACACTAAGATATGTAGTAAGTCCTAATAGCTTAGATAAAAAAAATGTAAGTCGCTCTGGATAAGGGTATTCGCTAAATGCTATAAAGCTAAAGCTACACCAACAGCACCTAATTAATATTATAGCATCTGGCAACCTGTTATGACTTTAACCTTGTACAGTATGTAGAACTCCTGGATTCAGGAAGGTGATCATAAAATAATATAATAAAAA
Source organism: Clarias buthupogon (assembly GCA_030014345.1). Lineage (NCBI taxonomy): Eukaryota > Metazoa > Chordata > Actinopteri > Siluriformes > Clariidae > Clarias > Clarias buthupogon. Next base: position 1,908,348 of record JAQMYK010000020.1, read on the forward strand.
TAAAACATATCAAGCGTTTTGTAGGAATCACAGTGTTTGGCTTTCCATGAGATGAAAAGTCGTGAAAAAAATAAAAATAAATGAATAAAAAACAATTAGAATAATAATCAGAGCTCCTACAACAAGCACACACCAAGTATAAGATTATTAAACTTGTTTCTGTACATTGTTAATGATTAATTAGTAATTGTGCTTTCAGCTCTCTCTCTCTCTCTCTCTCTCTATATATATATATATATATATATATATATATATATATACAGTGGCTTGCAAAAGTATTCGGCCCCCTTGAACTTTTCCAC
>JAQMYK010000020.1:1908749-1921811 GCA_030014345.1 Clarias buthupogon
TTTGTGGCTGTAATGTGACAAAATGTGGAAAAGTTCAAGGGGGCCGAATACTTTTGCAAGCCACTGTATATATATATGTATATAGTAACTCCTCTGGAACAGGGTCAATCTAGACTCATTAGACACATGACACATGACATTTTCCATCGCCAAAGTCCAATCTTTATTCTCCTTAGCAAACTGCAGCCTTTTTTTTTTTTTTTTATCAGTCTCACTAAGAACTTAGTAACATACTGTACATTGTGTGAATGGAAATGCTCTTACAGTATGTTCACTATTAAACATAGCTTAGCTTTTTACTGTATTTTTTTAAACAATGTTTAGTTTAGCACTGTCCCAATCCCAATCCCAGTAAATTTCAAATGTCCTTAGTTGTTTTCTTTGTTTGATGCATAAAAACACTTTAACTCTCCTTTTGTCCAGGCAGTGTATGAACAGTGTTCGCTTCTTTTTGAAGAAATCTTTTTTCTTAACAACATTTACTGTTGTTCACGTGGCAAGCATCATGCTCACCACCAAAACGTCATCCCATCATCCCTGCACAGGATTAAGGCCACAACACGACACACATAAAACCATGACATTCAAAATATGGAGGAAAAATAAATGCACACAAACAATATACATTGTATAACTTAACAAATGTAATAATAATCTATATTAAGAATAATACGGGGCATGCTTGAGGATATCTTTGGAGATCTTTAGTAACTTCCGAACACACCCCTGCTGTACTCCTCTGCATGCCTTAAAAGAGGATTAGGGCATTGGTCTTATTTTGATGAACAGGGATGTTGTTGACCTTTCTGTGTCTGCATTGAGAGGGAAGATGTTCGTATGCATGTCTGTATATTTTTTTTGAATATTTCTCTTGATTTGTCTTACATAGGGGTCATTCTGAGGTCAATCCAAGTGTGTTGCAGCTAGCCAGATTTCCTTTAGGTATATGAGAGGAGAGAAGGAAGAGAATGTACAGGGTATAGACAGCAATAAAGTAGTGGAGAGAAAATGAATCAGAACGAGGTAGACAGGATGCTGTGTGAAACAGAGAATGGACAGAGCAACATTGGAGTAAGATGAATATGGGGGAGGGATCAAGTATGGACGTAGTGGGGGGATGGATATGAACGAAAAAGATGGAGGGATTGCAACATGGAGCAGTGTGTGTGTGCGTGTGTTTTAATCTCTCACAGTAGGGCACTGTGCCCTGCTGTACACCCATATGGTTTGGTGTGTGTATGTGTGTGTGCATGCGTGCATGTGTATGTGTCATAGAAAAAGGGCAAGACAGACAGGCTATGTGCTTCATATACACCATATCTTTTCCCTTAATCTGCTTCTTAGTTGCAGAAATACTAAGTTCTAACTTGCAGCAACACTTAACATTAAATCCACGTAAAAGTATTTATTGATACTAACCTAATGCTTTTATAATGATGAATTTAGACGTCTTAAAATTTGGGAAATACTCTGGAAAAAAATCCTTAACACACAGTAGGCACATTATTAATATTTCGATATTTGTAAAATTTAAAGTAATGCTCAAAAAGTTGGGGGACAAAATCTTACATTATTTCTGACAGCATTTTTTGCTGCAAAATGAATTAATAATAGATGAAGAATGAAGAAATAATAATAAATTGAGTTCTCCAGTATGCCTTAAAGTTTATCCTTGTAGCACCTACAAACCCAAAACACCACTTACACCTGGTTTGTAAGCATGTGTGTGCGTATTTCCTCCCTAAAAGTATGTATTCTGTCTGATGTTTTAATGTACACAGTGCTTAGTTAGAACATTTAGGTTGAAACAGCAGTAAAACATTCAAATGGTGCAAACATTTTAAAGAAGGCTGTACATCTGTGTGTGATGATCCCAGCTTGAGGTGACTTGGAGCCAACTGCAGTCGTTCTCGTGAACATCAGAGTGGACCGTCTGATCCCTGAAAATCAACGAATTTACCACCACCACTTGCATATTACAGGAACGCGGCTGGGAGTTATTGCTACACCCCCTGTACATTCCTGACCTCACTCCAAGCCATTTACACATGTTTGGGCCATTAAAAGAATTCCTGGGAGGCCAGTGCTTCAGGCGTGAAGCAGCTAGTCGACCATATAGCATCAAGATGTTAATGATGATCTTGCAGTAGGTTGATCAAGTCAAAGTGCATACAGTATACAGTATATGCTGTGATATAGAAAATATTAATGAATAATAGTTGTTGGAGCTTACTTTTTAATTGGTATAAAGGTCATTTGACAGATGTGTTAGCAGAGCAAAACAAGAGGTTAAATAACCAAACAAATCATAATCTGTTAATAATAAATGATGTCTGTGGAACTGTTGTAGAAAAACAATATCACACTCGAGCTTGTGCTGTTGTACTGAATATCAATGGGGTCGGAGCTTCACACATTAAAGTTTTCATTTGGATTTTTGTCAAATATGTCAAATAGAAGGTAGAAGTTATCATTCTTTTTAGAACACTTAGAAAACGTGAATTTAGAAAATTAGAAAATGGTGAATTATTTTTTAGTCATTGAAACAACTGAAAACAGCCATACCTGTGCTATGTTTTTGCCTAATTATGACTAATTCCATCATATTGCCTATGTTGTGCTGAAATAAAAATGTCACTCTGTAATGCACAGTCTTTTTTTTTTATATTAATGCAAAAAAAAAAAATGCTCAGGATTTTCTGGGATGAGGATGAACTTAATCACGACATCAGTGCTGTACAGGCAAAGGGCACCGTGTGTGTTGTAGTTTTATTGGAGAAGCCGCTGGAACAGGAGGGAATCAGGTAACGATGGTGATGTAGGCTGATTATGAGGAGTGTGACGGGACTAAAGACTTCACACACCACAGCGTGTCTTTATCTCTGGTGCGGAAGCCGATTTTAATTAACGCCAAGCTAAGCCCCTTAACGAAGGAGCAGACAAGACTGCTTATCTCCTCTGTCTCTCTCTCTCTGTCTCTCTCTCCCTGTTTCCTTGCCCCTAAAACACTGAAATGTGTTAAATTTGGCTACAAAATGGCTAGCAATGTGTTTCAGTTCGGTTCTGTACATAGTTTTGAAGTCAATTTGGATACACTCATCAATTACATGATTCTTACACACACACACACACACACAGACACGTGTTAGCATGAGATAGATCGAAACAATGATGCCGCTCCCTTTTTCTTTCCTACTTTCTTTTTTCTTTAGTTTTTCACTGGAAACAACTGACACGAGTGGTGCTAGCACTGTTAGCAATAGCTTCCTTTCTTCCAGAGGGACACCTGAAAGAGTCTATACACGAGTTGCTATTAGCATTTTTGTTTTTCTTAGATTTTTTATTTAACAATTCTTCCTGATTTCATTCCATGAGGCGTGACCGGGTTTCGTTACACTTTCCCTCGCTCTGGTGTATTATTTATTATCTTTTTGGTTGTTGTTTTTTTTCTTTCTCCAATTTCCATGTATGAAAGTGCACTCATGATAGCGTTAGCATTCTATTTTCAGGAGGTTTATTAATACAGTGCTGTGTCACTGAAGAACAATGTGATTATTCTTGTCTCAGAAGGGCACATCGTCCTAGAAACTGTATCGTGCGCTCCAGCTTGAAGCGTGCCCTCAATTTATCACATCCATACCTAAAAGCAAAGTCAAATCGATTTCTCCGTATTACAAGCTTAATTGTGGATATGCAGGAATTCTATTTTATGTGTGTGTGTGTGTGTGTGTGTGTGCATCCTGACGAGAAGTCTGCAGAGTTAAAGAAATAAATAAGCTGCTGGATAACAAACAAAAAGTCCTTTTGCTTGCAAAATAGTTTCGTTAAAAGCTTTCCCACAGGCACAGCTGTAATATGATCCAGGTGTGTGTTTGAGAGAGAGAGAGAGAGAGAGAGAGAGAGAGAGGTAGAAAATCTATCTTACAATTTTTTTTTTTTTTTGCTGAGGAAGGCATTTGTGCATCTTTTTACTTATTTAATTTTTGTGGGTGTGTGATCCAGTCCTGCAGAAAGAAAGATCAGCCTGCAGGAATGTGTTCACTTTTGTGATATACGAGTTACACACACACACACACCTCATCAGACATCAGATCTGTTTCACACAATCACAATGAGCTATGGTACAGTGCTGCATAGCACTCACCCACTCACTCACTCACACTACATCATTGACTCTAAACCTTATCATTCATTCACCTTAAATCACTCACTCATTCACTCTACATCACTCACTCACTCTCATACACCCTACATCACTCACTCTAAATCACTCTCTCATACACCATCATAAACATCTATCACTCATTCACTTACACTAAATTACTCACTCCAAGTCACTCTCATTCTCACTCACTCACCCACTCACACTACACAATGCTGTAATTGACTCTAAACCACTCACTCGTTCACCCCAAATCACTCACTCATTCACTTCCTCTAAATCATTCACCCACTCACCCACACTAAATCACTCACTCCTTCACTCACTCACTCTAAATCACTCCAGCTCCAAATATCTCACTCTAAATCACTTATTCACTCAAAATCTCTCACTCAATCCCTCTCTCTTCCTGTCCTGGCAATGAATGGATACCCTGCCATGAAAAGTGAGACAAACTGTATTTCATTTCACACTGAATCCCCTGAGCGTGGCCCGGGTGTCTGTATGCAGCATGGTTTTGTCGGTAACAATATAGTCATCCATCCATCTGTTTATCTTCCTACACTCCCTTACTGTGATCTCAGGCCCACACACCTGTAACTGACTGCTTTTGGCACCATGTTTGGACTCTGTGTTCTCGTCTGGGAAGGCTGACTGGGTACCTAACCATGGGTCAGTGTTTCCTCTGAGAGGGTAGATCTCTTGTGACATAACAGACTGGTGTACATGTACAGTACATGTAGAGCTGTAGGGTGGATTGTCACCTGCTGGAACAGAGGAACTGATACATTTGTAGCGCCAGAAGTGGTGGATATCATCTCTAAATAGATGTGTGTTTTTGCTAAATGCTTTGAATAAAATAATGGATACTGTGGACATTGTTCTGTATGCAGAATGTGTGTGCGTGTGTGTGTGTTCTGTTTGAGTCTTTTAATTAATGTGATAGCAGAGAAGCATGTCTGCAATTCTGTTTATCTCAGAGGACATTTCATATTCCTTTTGTGTTGTGTGTGTGTGTGTGTGTATGTTTGTGTGTCTGTAACCTGCACTCCCTTGAGCGAATCCTATTTGTCTGCTCGCTTTTAGTTCAAATCTGTGTGCTGAGGAGCATCTCTCCCATGACAGCTCTGCCTAATCTGTCAGCCGCACAACCTCGGTGTAAACACGTGTAGAGGGGAACAAACTGAATGAACAATGAACACAAACACACCAACACACGTACACTTACACACAGTGGAACACTTTTTTAGGCGTTCTATACTCTATAACAAATGCATAGTAAGACTTTGGCTTAGAAGATTTGCATGTGTGTGTGCAGGTGTAAAGGAGCTTCACATTATGGCCTGTCGGCTGAGAGAAAGCGCCGCTCGCAGGAAGGGGAGTGTACCGACAGCACATCCGAGCTCGCTCTGGCAACCCTGCCTGGAGATGGCACCGCCTCCAGCGCCGTCGCCCTCCTATCAGACGAGTCTGGCCTTGTCAACCCCGCCTACGAGCCTGGCATGGAGGACAACAGCCAATCAGGGAGCACCACCAGCCTGGCGGCACGTAGCAACTCCAAGAAGAGTGAGTGTGAGTGAGCACACAAATTGTGTGTGTGGATATCTTAATGAGTGTACAGTATGTGTACCTGTTGGAGCAGTTGCAAATAATGCTAGTGCTAATCCATATCTTTTAAGCGACACATGCAAACAGACACACACAGTGTATCTCATACTCCGCACACTCAATTCACATATAGTATTATAGAAATATTACCTTATAAATCATAAATAATTTTTTTAAGTGACAAAAAATTATACCACTTCCACCAGATCAAATTGTACTACATTTACATGTATTAGTTCAAGGGACGTTTAAGTTCAACCGGGATTTGTGATTAACTTTCTGGTGTAAAAAAAGGTGTTAAACCGATTGACGTTTAAGACTCTAAGTAGCAGTAAAACAGTCAAATAGGGCCAACGTTTTAAAGAAGATGGTACGTAAGTCAATGACGATCCTGGGCTGAGGTCGCCACTGCAGTTGTTTCTATGAACATTCAATGCCTGATCCTTGAAAATCAATGGATATCTTGTCACCAACTTAAAGAAGAGACGCATCTGTCTATGGGAACTACATACAGTACATATACACAATCATTCAGATAAACCATGTGCACATTACAGGAACTTGGCTGGGAGTTATTACCACATCCCCTGTACAGTCCTGACCTCACTCCGAGAAAATTCCACATGTTTTGTCCATTAAAGGAATTCCTGGGAGGCCAGCATTTCAGATGTGAAACTGGCAGTCCGGTCAATAAATACATTTCAGTTTTATTTATGAAGTGCTTTTAACAACGTGATCATGGCTCAGACAAACTAAGAAAACTTTCTTAATGGTATCCAAGCACTAATGAAATGGTGGGATAAGTGCATTAGTGTAGCAGCGGAAATAAAGGCAGTTTTTAACTCTCATTATTGTGTTTTTACTATTCTGCACAATCAAAAGCCCTGGTTTGACTTGCCTTGAACTTTTAGAATGGAGCATAGAGATAATAGAAACCATGCAAGCAGCGAAAACATGAACCTGGTGTTTTACCATTTTTGTGCAGGTTTAAATTGATCCTTGCTCATTTCGGATTAGTCTTTTTCGGCTTAGTCCACGACAGAATTCTGCTCACAACCCAAAACGCACAACATATATCATTTCAGATTTGCTTCCTGCTCTCAGTCGAATCACATTCCCACTGCAATTCCGCTGTGCAGGATTACTTGCAAGTGGACCTGTTCTCACTAAGGTGCTATCGGAGCGATGGTTTTGGTTTGCACCTATGCATGATCATGAAAAAGTGAGCCTGCCTGAAAAAGTGAGAGCATATTATTGCAGTTTCCACTTAGAAAACACTTTATTTACAAAAGATAAACCTGTTATAGTGTGGTGGTGGGCGGGGAGGATGGAAATGACACTGCAGCAGCACTTTAGCTGAGAGAGGAGGTACAGCAGTGCGGAGAAAGCCGAGGAACAGGCTGTCAGCCTCAGGCTTTATGCTTTTAAGAGCAGTGCTATCTGAGCTCCACACATCAGTGTGTGTGTAGAGAGAAAGCAGCATGAGGTACATAAGACCAACCCTTCATTTCTGTGCAAAAAAAGCTCCACACAAGCCTGAAGCTTATGACAAGCTGAAATGCACCACCACTGTTTGTAGCTGCACAGCAGAGCTGAATCCATTCTGTCTAAAAGTGACACAACTCCAGAACTTGCTGAACAGTGTGAATCACTTATTCGCTGCCATGCGATTGGCCAAGACTAAACTCCTCCAAGCCTGCTCTGAAAGAAATTTGGACAAGTCCAGACATGTTCATGATCAGACACTGGCTCTTATCCTTGTTCTCTCCATCTGTGTGTCCTCCAGTCCGTAACTTCGACCGCTCGTCTGTAAGGAGTCGCTCGTTCCGGCGTCTGAACAGGGCGTTCAGTGTGCTCAGGAGGACCAAGAGTGGCACAGCTGTGGTCCACGACAACTCAGAGGAACAAGACAACCTCAGAAATGCCAACGTACCACAAGAGGGTAAGTGTGTGTATGTGCGCACAAGAGTGTGTCAGTGGGTGACAGCCTGGGTCGAGGGCCTTGAACACAGCTACAGCATATGTTCCTTTCATAATGTGGATGGGGCTGACAGAAGGCTGATTAGAAACAGGGAAAAAGAGAGAGAGAGAGAGAGAGAGAGAGAGAGAGGACAAGATGCAGGCAGGAAATGGACAGAGAAGAAGAAACAGGAGATACAAAGGTAAAGGATGACTCGGTATGTGGATCATATTTAGATTGTGAAACTAATTGTAAATGAAACTGATAGATGAAGGTACAGTGAGGAAAAGGATGATATGATTATTATGTAATTTTGCCACCACATTTCCCCAACAAGGATAGTAGTATCTGTTAGTTTTGACCTTCTGGGTACTTTTACCTTGCTCCCAAAATGAAATCTGCTTGGATTTGAGTAAATAAATACTATTTAAAAATAGTTCTTTTGGAGGTGTAGAGGCAGCATTCATGAACTGCATCAATAATCATGCAAGGTCCTTACAAGGATACTGTGTGTGTGTTACATAAAGCCCCAGGTGGTGGCTGAGGTAATGAGCTTTGCCTTCTCCTTCCCTGGTGTTAAAGGAAAGCTAGGAATGTCTGCTGCTCTGCTATTCTGCAATAGTTGTACACTTTAACACAGAGCTATCTATCTACAGTATGTCTGTCTACTGTTTTTACATACAGTACTGTGCAAAAAGACGTAGGCACCATATTTAGTGCAAATTAGGTTATATATACTTTACATGCAGTATACAAACATAACTTTAATATTAATAAATGAAAACACATTACAGAAGAATATTACTGTTTTACTTATAGAAATGCACACATCTGTTTCCAACACTGCTGATTATTTTCAAGCAAATAGTTTTCACACCAAATACTGTTTATTTTATTACTCTTTAGTGCTCTTTATAGAATAAACTTTTATGTACCTATGATTTCAAAAGCATCTTTGCTTCTGTCTTTTTTTTTTATATGTTCCTATAATGTTCGCAGAGTACTGTATGTAAAACTGCTGTTACAGTAGGTTTTACTGTGTGTGCTGTGCCAGAGTTTTTTTGGTAACTTTTTCACACTTGCTCCTTTCTAGCCAGGAGCCTATGTTGTTATAATTTTTTGTGCGTGTGTGTTTCCATCTGAAAACTGTCATGTAAAATGTTGCTTTATTTACAAGCATGCAAATATGTTTCTGTAATGTTATTTTTTTAATTTTTAAGTTATGTTTAGAAATATAGAATTAGTGGAATATAAATTTAGAAATAGTGAACGCTCGCTTTTGTGCATCAAAATAATGCAATAATGCAGACATGACAACCATATATACCACAATTTGTACTAAAGATGATATGTTGCCTAAGACTTTGCCTGGCACCAGGATGTTGACAACAGATCCTTTGGGTACTGTGTGTTACGGGGTGGGGCCTTCGTGGGAAGTTGTTTGTCCAGTGTATCCCATGGGTGCTCAATTGGATTGGGAGGTTTGGAGTTGGGAGGTCCGGTCAGTGGCCTTGGGTCTTTGCCTATTCGGCCCTGTATACGTGTTGCACCGGGTGTCCTGAAACATCTCGATCATAGCCATTTCTCACCAGTTAGTGCTGCATTGGCCTTTCTGTGGCAATGGACCGGTTGAGATTTTGGTCCCCACAGCCATGGGAGAGCCTTCGCTGCCCAACTGATAATCAATGTTATTCATTTCACCTGTAGGTGGTCTTAGTGTTATGACTGACTGGTGTGTGTATAGTTTATTAATACTGTATACAGTATATTGTAAATATGTGTTTATTGTGCATATTAACTTTGTAAGTAATGAACTTGCGAGTTTAGCCAACCTGCCGTACAAAGATGTAATTAAATTCTTGCTTTTAATTAAAAGCTCAGCTGACAAACAAGAATTCTCCTTCCCCCCCCCCCCGTTAAAATTAACCAAATGCTTGAGTGCATATGCGAATGAGTTTGATTTCACTGCACATCTGTTCCACCCTCATTTCAGTGTTAACCCCTCTGTCACTCCCTTCCTCTCTATGTCACCTTTACCCACATCAACATATGACAAAACTCTCAAAATGCGCTCCAGTTAGGAGTCAGCCTGACTGCACTCTAGAATCCATATCACAAAAACTGAAAAACAAGTCAGTCTATAACATAAGCTAACAGGAACCTGATGTGATTGTGTTACAGCAATAGAAAAATTTTGAGAAAGCTTGATATAAACCACCTTCCATCCAGTCCAGAGTGTAAATATCTCAGATATGGATTAATCTATCTTTCATGTACAAATTAATCTCAAACACATCTTTTTGATCTCAAACACATCTTTTGATCCCTCCCTGTAGTTTTTGCTCTGCCACAGCTCCATCATCTTATCCCGGATGGTGAAATCACTACAGTTAAGATCACACGGAGCGACCCCTGTGAGCCGTTGGCCATCAGCATCGTGGGGGGAAATGAGACGCCGCTTGTGCGCGTCCTTATCCAGGACATCTACAGAGAAGGCGTCATTGCCCGGGATGGAAGACTGCTGCCTGGAGACATGATCCTCAAGGTAGGTGTGTGTGTTTGTATGTGTGAGAGAGAGATAGAGAATATAAAAAGAACTGAGAAGGTGGGTGGGAGGTCTAAAATGACATAATTGTACAGTAGGTGTGAATACGAGGCTGGCATGTGTACTTGTGTTTGGCGTCATGTGCTTTGCCATCTGTTTGGCAAAGGGGCTGACAATATGGCATGAGAGAAAGATCTTCGTGTTTACATCTTTTTCTCGGTTGACTTGAGAGCTCCATAATTCGTAGCAGAAGAAAATTTTATACAATGTCTTTTTATCTCCTTGTGTGTACAGGTGAATGGTATCGACATCACCAACGTCCCGCACTGCTATGCACTTGCAGCTCTGAAGCGTCCCTGCATGCTGCTCAGGCTGACTGTGCTTCGTGAACAGCGCCATCGCTACCGTGCACATCACCACCACCACCACCATCACGTTCCTCAGCCGGGCGAGGTGCCCTACCCGGGCTCTGGCGGCAGCGTGAGGGACGACAGTCTGCATGTGGTGCTGGTGAAGGGAGCACCTGACGAGCAGCTGGGCATCAAGCTCGTGCGCCGGCCCGATGAGCATGGCGTCTTCATCTTCCACTTGCTAGAAGGAGGTCTGGCAGCACAGGATGGGCGTCTGCGTATCAACGACCGTGTGCTTGCTATCAATGGGCATGACCTGCGCTACGGTGCTCCTGAGCATGCTGCTCTGCTCATACAGGTGGGCATGACATATGTCCAACATACACACTGTACAAAGGGAATCGAATCTTATGCGCATGTGACCTTTGCTTTGTTGCAAATTTGTTTCCACAAACCACAAAATTTTGTCCTTCACTGATGTGTAATCTAGCGTTCCTCAGCAACGGACCTCACCTTTCCTTTTTCTTTTAGGCACTATTCTTTACATTCCTCAACATTACTCAGCATAATATCAAAGCACTGACGCAAGACATAATAAATCTTATCATAACATTCCTGTTTCCTTCTGAGGCTTTCCAACCCAGTGCTGCCTCTAAATGCTGGTAGCTGAAATTCAGGAGGTTGTATGGCTAAACCATGTAGGTCTAATGTTCAGACAAGTCATTAATGTTGTGTGTTATATGTTGTAGGCGAGTGTGGAGCGAGTACACTTCATCGTGTCGAGACAGACTCACGTGCCGGCTCCGGATATACTACAGGAGGCACCGTGGAACATGGAAGGACCTCCTCCATACTCTGCCGTGGACATTGAGCAGTCACTGGTGGTGAGATACCTTACACACTAGAGTTAGTGTGTGGCACACGTATTTGTGTATGTATGAATATGGCTCTCTTTTTGTGTGGCAATTCATGCATCGCCGCAATCCCAAAACGCTTTTTACACTTAGAAATGTTTGCGTTTGAAGAGGTAAAATGTTGCAGTTCCTCTATAATCTGACAGGTGGTGCACTCTACACTATTCACACATTGGAAGGAAACACAGTATCCTGTGTGGCAGGAGTGAATTATTAGCCAAGTTTATTTAGAATTGTGACAAAATAGAAAGAATTGCCATACAAATTAAATCGACACCTACAGTAGGTATTGTGTTGTTATTGTATCAGGTGGTCCATGGTGATTTCGATTCCTAATATGCTCTACATTGCCTTGCCTGCTACACACACATAGCTTCACATAGTGACTGATGTTTCTTTGAGCTAGGAGAAACCCCTTGTTTAAAAAAAAAAAAAAAGGAAAAAAAAGGAGAGCAGGATTTCTGCTCTAATTAGTATGTCCCAGCTCGTCATATTCCTGAAGAAACGTCTTCCCTCATCCTAAAAAAGCTCAAACTCACAGCTTTCACCTTGTTATTCTATCACTCTCTCACTTACCCCGGTGCACACCCTGGTGTTCCTCTCACCTCTCTTTAACACTTCTAATTCTGTTAGTCTAATGTGGGAGAATTTCTCCTTCGTTTTCACTCGCACTCAACAGCCACAGACGATCCCAAAGCACTGGGAACAGATCTGGATCCCTCGGCCTATGCTTTCAGACTAAACATAGGTGACTTTTTATTAAACTTCTTTATTAAGTTAGCACTTAGCTGCTGGGTTTGTTTCTTTTGGCTGGGCTCCAAGTCGTCTGTGCTTTGGCAGCGGTCATTGATATCAGAATCAGAAGCCCCAGGAGAAAAGGCTAGCTCATTCATAACTAGCTTAAACACACACACACACACACACACACACACACCTCTTTGGTGTGACTGTGCTATACATGAGACACAAGGTGTCTGGGAAGTGTATACTTGGCAGAATAATCATGTATATATGTTATACAGTATATCTTTGTAAGTCATATACCTCTATGCCACCACACTCACTCTGAGGTGTCCTCTTTGCTAGGACTCATGCCAAAAGCCAGGGTGTTATGAGAAAACGGTGACCCTGCCTAAAGAGCCTAATGAATCACTGGGCATGACTGTGGCAGGAGGAATGAACAGCCGCGGCTGGGACTTGCCCGTCTATGTCACCAATGTTGACCCCAATGGTGTGGTGGCCCGAGAAGGCTCGATCTGCAAAGGTGAGCATCTCTTGCACAATCTACACACCCTGCACAAGATACACCCCAAGTTTAACACAGTTGGCTAAATTTAAGGAAAACTCCACTATAAGTTTCATTAAAGATATTTACAAATAAATATTAGTGATTAATGATTCTGGTGGTGATGTCTTGGTTGGTGCAGTATTTACAATATTTCTGTGCAGGGCTTGACATTAACTTTTTTGCTGACTGGCCAATGTGGCTAGTGGATTTCCGGAGTCACTAGCCATTCAGCCTT
>JAQMYK010000020.1:1940190-1952104 GCA_030014345.1 Clarias buthupogon
TACAATGTAGAAAGAAATAAAAATCAGGAACCATCATGGAGTTAGAAAGTGACCCCAAACTTTTGAACAGTAGTGTACGCATGCATGCATACATACAGTACACACCCACACACACAGTACACACACACTAACTTTATTTTTAATGCCTTATACTGTATATGCAAGTATTTGTTCAAACAACATAACATTCATCTGTACATCTATAACACAGACTACCGGTTTTTACTGGTTACTTTTTTGATGAAAAAAAAAAAAAATGCACAGTGCCCTATGAAAGCATTGACAAGGCTAATTCTTTAGTTTTTTCCCCTACACTCAAGACATTTGGGTTTAAAATCAGCAAATTAATGAGATGTTGTATCAGAATTTCAGCTTTAATTTTCTGATATTTATTAACTTCGATCCCACCATTTTTTTGTGATCAAAAATATAAAAAATACCAGCAGGTGTGTAAGGCCTGACTGATCGTTTAAACAGTTTAACGCTTTGAACATTTACTCTTGGTCAGAGCTCCGGGTTTCACCTGTGAAGGCTGGATTTGTTGTCAAAAAAGTATAAACCAGCATGAAGACCAAAGCTCTATGGGAGAAAGAAAAGGCATTCTGAAGCCGAGTAAAAAGAGGGATAATCACTTATAACTATTGCATAATCATTGTACAGAGCTAAAACAACAATATGGACACCCCTGAAAGAGAAAGAAAGAAACCTCTGATGTACAGCTGAGGTACAGCCAAAGAAAACAGCAGCAGAGACAGAAGCAATGTAACAGCTGTGAAGAAAAACCCCAAAACAACACAGTCAATGACATTGACAAGATCCTCCACATGAAGGTATAAAGGTGTCACAATCCACCGCTCAAAGAAGACTTTAACAGAGATATAGATGCCAGACCACAAGATGCAAACCACTCATCAACAGTTCAACAGAATCAAAACCCAAACTGGAAAATGCTAATAAATACCAAGATGACCTACAAAAGTTCTGGAACCGAGATGAACGTCTACCAAAGTGATAGAAAGGCCAAAAGAAAGGATCTGCTTGTGATCCAAAACACACAGGCTGATGGGTGAAGCCTGGTTGAGATCATGTCCAAGTGCTTGGATTTAGAGTATGTGGCAGCTTCTGGAACATCCACACTCCTGAGCTCCACAAGTTTGGGCCATAAAGGAGTTCCTGTGAGGCCAGGGTTTCAGAGTTGAAGCAGGCAGTCCATACAAGCCATACTGAGAAAATGTTTTACATTGATGATATCCAAGCAATAGTGAAACACTATCAAAAGTCCTGGTTTGACTTGAACGCCCCTTGTAATTAGGAGGAACGTCATCATGCAGCAAGACAATAACCCAAAACACAATAAAAGGACCTCCTCAGATCTGCTACCAAAAAAAGGGTGACACTTACCTGCCTGATGTAAAGGGAGAAGGAACTTCAGGAGGGAATGGAAAACCTGAGTAAACACAAACACACACACAAACACACACACACACACACTCTCATGCAAATCACTACAAGATAGAACAGTGTACAATAACATGAAGATAAATAAATAAGTAAATGCTAACCAGGAGGTGGGGCGCTCATAGACAGTCCTGTGAGTAGAGCACAAAGATAGAGTCACACACTCACTGTTTTTTCATATCCCAAATCTGACACTAACACACTCTACACACACTGCTACATAGGGGGTAACTGTCATGTAGAATACAGAGGAATTAAGCTATATAGACTTTTTTCCGTTCTCAGATCATGATATACTTTATCAATGCAATTTTACTGCAGGGAAAGCAAAAAAGGAGGAAAAAAAGTTGAAACGGGGCACAACGATTACATCTGTGCGTGTCTATGTGTGTGTGCTTTAGTGTGCGTGTGTGTGCCCGACTGACCGTGACCTTATCCGGGTTTAAACATTTAAGCGAACTTCCAATTCCAGCTCGTTCAGCAGATCACCCAGGTTCTAACCTTTACTGACACGGCATGGTCCTGAGCACCAAATGGGCCCTTGCAAAGTCAACTCCCAATTCTCAAAACACACACACACACACACACACACACACACACATCTGGGCAGCATGCATCCTTGTTTTTCCCGCACAGCCCCCTGATGAGAGTCAAGCTCAGAATGAAAGCTTGTCAACATCACTAAAGGAGAGAGGTCTGAGGAACGCCCAAAGTGAAATAATTCCTCACACAAAATAACATCATAACTGCAAATCATAATGAAAATCATTCCCACAATGCTTAGCAGTTTTTTTCCCCTATTATTATTATTTTTGAACTTTTTGAACAAACATTTCAGGTCGGGTTTACGTCTGCGTGTAATTGTGTGCAGCCAAGTGTGAGTGTGTGTGTATGCACGCACAACAAGGGCTGGATGGGTTGCGTGCGGCGACATATTTGGCAGCGTATAAGAAAGCTAATGGCTGAGCTTGATTGTGGTTGCGTGCATGTCTCCCCCCCCCAATTCTCCTCGCCCCACCTTTCATCCTCTCCCTCTTTCTTTTTAATCATCAGTAAAGCTGACTGAGACGACGGCTTGTTTACAAACCTGAGTACTTACAGACTTATGGGAAGATTAAATGCTGAACAAGATAGTGAGTGAGAAATCTTATACGAGACAAGTTGAACCTGGTCTGCTGGTTAAAGGTTAAACCTGTGACAAATAGCAACTGGATAAAACTAAATATATTCAAGATGTTTTTACTTGCTAATATAATATTTTAATATTTTAATTATTTAATAGTTTAAACTGATTTAACCATCACTCACTTACCCATTCTATATACCACATATCCTGTACAGAGTCACGGGAGGCCTGGAGCCTATCCAATGGGACTTGATGCACTAGGTGGGGTACACACTGTATGGGGTGCCAATACATTGCAGGGCACACAAGCACACATAGGAGGAAACCGGCGTAGCTGGAGGAAACCCACCAGGCACAGGGAGAACATGCAAACTCCATGCACATGGACCTGAAGTGGGACTCGAACCCTCAGCCCTGGAGATGCGAGGATATAGTGCTAACCATAAAGTCACCATGCCACACAGTTAGACTATGGATGGTAGAAAAATGATAATATTTGTCAATCTTCACAACATCTAAGAAAAATTATTGCATGTAGTGTATTAAACAAATACTAAAAATCTTTTCATTGGATAATTACTGCAGTGATTAATATGATTCAGTCTGCAACAAGTTATTTAACCCTAACCGACGCAGTGAATAGCTTCTAACTTTTTAAACAACCATGTCAGGAGGCGTAGTTTATGATCATGGAAAAGATGGTATTACTGTTTGTTTCTGAAAGCTCAAATCATCATCCTGTTACCAAGCAACGAAAACAACTAAGGAGATTCCTGAAACTGGAATCAGGTTAAGAACTCTCCTAAAATTGATTATGATCAGAGATCACTTGAACATTTGGTGAAGAAAAACAGACAGTAGAAATCAAAGCTATGTTTTTTAGCATTTTTTCTTTGGGTTTATTTTTTTCTCCCCAATTTTTCTCCCTAAATAAGGCGTAGTCAATTACCACCCATCATTAGGGCACTCCTCCATCAACAAGATCACGTGTTTTCTCCGTGCCACGTGACGTTAGCTGATCATATCTTTTCAAACTGCTAGCTTGCGCACTGTTGGGGGCGGTGTAAGAAGATAGCGCTATCCACTCCTTCCGCTTGCATGAGTACATAGACACCCATGAGAGAGTCATAGTTGAGGGGAGGGCACCAAGTGCCTCCCATCCCTCCCGTCTGAGAGAGCTTGGCCAATCCGCTCTCTCTAGGCTTCTGGCTGCAGAAGGCTACAGCATCACCTGGGATTCAAACTCAGGATCTCAGGATGATGAGGCGAGTTCGTTACTTCTGCGCCACTCGAGGGCCAAAATCAGAGCTACAGTATGTTTAAATACTGTAATACCATACAGTGTATGGCACAAACAATGTGACAAGAAGATGAGTAGGATGTGAACTCTAAAGCTGGGCCATTTTACAACAATGATTAACCCCTAATTGTGACAACTGATCAATCAAAAAACTGTAATCATTACTGTATATGAATTTCTGATATTTTCTAGTCTGTTTAAAGAGAGTATCAGCTTGGTGTATGAAGACATCTGACCCACCGGAATTCTCATGTTGTGCAATAATGCTGAAACAAATCGGTCTCTAGTCGATTGTTTCAATATTTCCGGTTGTGTAAAAAAAACTCGACTGGGATGTTGTGAAAAACTAAGACAGGATTTCTTTAGCCTGGTTGTGTGTAAATGTTTGTGCTTAAATCGCATACTTCCGGATCTACAGATCCTGCAGCGTCCTCGTTAGCAACAGATTTGGTGAATTATGCATGTTAGACCGCGACGCGGACATCAAGCTGTGCTCTCTTCAGCCCTCCTCACCCGTGGCTTACATTTCAGACAGGATGAGAAAAAGAAACAGATGAATGGTTCACTCTTAAATTATAAATTGTGGTAAGTTGTTACAGCACTTTTAAAACATTGAACATTACCTGGCTTGGAAACCCTTTTCTAGAATTCTACTGGCTAATAAAGTGACAGATTTCTTTTTAATCCAATAATCCTGAGCAGATTAGGGATACACTGATAGCGCTTTACTGTATTTACAAGCTCGTGGCCGTGACTGATACTGAACTGAGTACTTGGTATTAAACAAGGGGCATCATGGAACGTTTTATTTCACTCTCTTAATGCAGGGTGCTGCTGTATACAGAGACAACAATGCATTTTTTATATCTCAAACTGCCATTGCATTTCACTCCTCTTGCAAATGTGCTGATTCAGTGTCGATGTAAATAAGCTCCTGTTAAGCCACACCCCTCCAGAGAACAAAAAGCTGAGCAACAAGCCGGAAGGTGGTGTCCTGTATGAGGTCACAATAGGGGGGAAATCTAATTGGTTTGTTTAAGTCTCAGCCAATACATAAAAAAAGGACTTTTGCTGGTGGATTCAAGTATTAAAGGGTAAATTAATGGGTCAGTTTGAATACATTCCTTCTTTTTAAATTATTTCCAAACACTAAATGGTCGCTAGTAAATGGTCACTTAAAATTGTACACAAAATCATTTACCAACACCACTTGCACATTACAGCTGAACTCCACGGGTTGTTATTGCCATATCTCCCGTACTGGCCTGACCTCGCTCTTAGCCATTTCCACATGTTTGGGCCATTAAAGGAGGTCCTGGGAGGTCGGCGTTTCAGAGGTGAAGCAGGCAGTCCGTTCATGGCTCCAGCGTACTGAAAAAAAACTTCATCGTATCTGAGCACCAGTCAAACACTGGAATAAGTGCATTAGTGTAGCAGGGCATTATTACATAGAGAAATGAAGGAAGTTTTTACGCTCATGATTGTGTTCTGTTATTCTGCACAATCAGAATTCCCCTCATACAAAGGTACTGTTCCTCTGCTTGATATTTCTACAGGGTGCTATGTTTTGATTGCGATCATTAATTGTGAAATCGGTCCAGATTGCTGTCATTTCGTGCCATCTGTTCATTAACTTCCTATAGGCGTAAGTCACATACTGTAGCATCCTGTGATATGTCGGAGTATGAGTAAATGAGCTTGGTATAGGAACGCTACTGACACCAAATGCATACCCAATACTGATATTCATTTTTAAAATCAAGATTAATGTTAATACAAGAAAAACAGTTACAACTTTTGAAACATTCAAACTGACAATTTATTTCAACCTCAATAGACTAACTGCACACAACACTGTGGCTTATAGGCTAAGATTCAATAAAAACTACCACCATGAGGATAAACATTAGCTGTTTTTAAAGGTCAGCCTCAAAAAGCTCTAAGATCTGCAACATTCCTCATAGTGCTTCATAGAGGTACTTCCCTGGCCGGATAAGAAAAGGACCATCTTGTCCTGGGATCATTCTCAGAATAAGAAGAAAGTGCTGCAGTCGCAATGACACTGATTTAATCACGGATATCTGAGAACAAGAATGAAGAATCGGATGGATGAACGGCTTTGGCAAGATTTCTGATGAAAACCTGGAAAGCAGGATGAAACGGTTATCATCTCATCCTCGTTAATCCATGTTCCGGGCCTCTGCACAGCCTTGTGAGACTGAATCACTCCAGAAGCATTTTATGACAACATCCAAAAATTGATGTGGCAATAACACTTTCATATTTTTACTCCTAAGCATTAGGAACCTAAATGTTTTGCTGTTTCTGGAGTAATGGTTAGTAGATGCACTTTGTTCAAAAGTAAAGGAGCACATTTTTGTTATTAAAGAGCATCACTCTTGTATCACTTCCATACCGTTTCCTCCTCTTGCTTTCTTCCCTAGCTGCAGATCTTTCTCACTCTCTCTCTCTCTCTCTCTCTCTCCCACTTGCTCCATCTCTAGCTGGGTCGTTCAGCACATTTTCACACAGTTCTGCTGGCGTGGCACTTTCTCCTGCCACACGCTGCTATTTTTAGCCCAAACACTGCACATCTACATCACGAAAAGGAAACGCAGGACAGGCCGGCACATGTGTACCAGCACGAGTTGTCAGCTCGGGGGTTAGGAGAAGGGGCTTGATTTAAAGACAGAATGGTTACAGCTCCAGTCAGGCTTAAAAGCCTGCACTTCAAAGGCAGTGTCTGGCACGGATGTTTGATATTTTGGTAGGATGAAGAGGGCATGCCGTGGGGCGGACAGGGGTGAGTCCAAGTGTGCTGCAAGATTTGGAGGGGCACGATGGTTTTGAAGACGACGGACCGGAATCATTTAGCTGTGGACTTCCTGTCTGGCTCATGAGGAATATTACAAGAAGGATGTGTAGAAGATACACCTCAGACCTGCAGCCAGTTACGCACACGTGTCTGAGCCATTTATAATCTGACTCATGTGAACACGCTCACATTCACATGTGCACAATGAGCACTGAGGGCCAACTGGATTTCCTGCTTAACCTGCAGAAGAACAGCGTTATTCATAGAGCTGGAAAATCAACAGAGAATTCATCAACCGTTATCTTAGGGCCGGACTCGGAAACACAGAACACTCAAACAACCCTACAGTATGTTTTACCACATATTACTTGTTTTAGTGTTATAGTTTTACATATGTATGTATCTCTCTTTTCATTGTATACATTAGTTTATTATCAGGAAGAGTCTAATCCAGCTGGAGAGAACTCTGAGATCATGCATGGAAACTGGAGACAAACAGTCAACTCAGGACCAGACCACACCAGTGACGCAACACCAATCCTTATTCTCATTTTAGGATATAGTTTGTTTATTACATGTATAATCATGCTATTTATTGGCCCTTTTACAGTGTTACTGTGCAAAGTGTTATGGGATGATAAAAGTCAATAAGAACAAATAACGATAATCGCAAATAATTTGCAGAACAGTAATATGAGGGGTGTTCAAGTCAAACAGGGACTTTTTCATATAAAACTTTTCACCTTTTCCCTGTTTATTGTGTATGTCATGCAGCATAATGAAGTTCCTCCAAATTCAAGGGGTGTTCAAGTCAAACCAGGACTTTTGATTGTGCAGAATAACAGAACAGTTAGGAGAGAGAAACGCTTGGATACTATCAAGGTAAAAAGTTCTCTCAGTACACCAGAGCCATCATTGCTTTTTGTCTGAGACACCGGCCTCCCAGGAACTATTTTAATGGCCCAAACAGGTGGAAATGGATTAGAGCAAGTACAGGACTGTACAGGAGATGTGGCAATAACTCAAATAATCCATAAATTTTCAAGGATCAGGCGTTCCACTCGCTGGATGTTCATGGAAATTACTGTAGTGGGCGGCCGGGATTGTTGTTCAGGGACGTACGTCCTTCTTTAAAACAATTACATCATTTAACTGTTTTACTGCAGCATCACCGTACTGTGCTTGAAGTGGACCCAGTGTGAGCAAATCCTCCAAGCGATTTTCATTTAGACTTGGTATCTGACTGGCTTGCCCTTCGACCCCAAGACTAATAGAAGGAGCAAAAGCTACAGGTGACAAATGAACCTGGCCGTATGGACAGATTAACGATGACATGTGACCTCTTAGACAAGACTAATATAGATTATTGGAAACTCTTTGACGCGCAAATCAAAATGAACAGATCATCCTGAGGATTCACAATGCTCCCCGACCTTTCGTTAAACGAGCACTAATAAATAATTGCAGACACCCGCAAACACACACACACATAAAACATGAGGTACATGGAGTATGGTACTTGGGCATGCAGCAATGCCTGTGACTGCCTCAGAGCACTGACGTAAGAGCTAAAAGAACATACCGATCTCCAGAGCGATGAAGGAACTGTGGTGTGTAACAATGCCGTGATGTCATTGTAAAGAAAAATGAAAAACAGCTGGAGTGTGTTATTGTGTGTGTGAGTGGTGTAGCACTAATACAGCTCCCCATAAGGACCAGTTGACCCTAAGATCATAGGAATGCACAGCTCAGACATTTCTGTGTGTGTGTGTGTGTGTGTGTGTGTGTGTGTGTGTGTGTGTGTCAGTCAGAGAGTGAGTTTCTTACGTGGTGGGCGTTGTATAAAAGGGGGAGTAGGGCTGATTGAGAGAAGAGGAAATGGTGGAGGAGGAATATTGGGGGCAAAGAAGGGAGGAAGCTTAGAGGATGGTGGCTGAGCATTGATGGGGGGTTCAGAGGAGGGCTGCACCTGCAAAACACACACACACACACACACACAAGCAAAGGTTATGTAACAAACTCTAGACACAAGTCATTCATTATGCACAATTGTCTTTTACCTTATCCTCTCTCTCTCTCTCACACACACACACACACACACACACACACACACACACCTGTGTGTTGCTTCCATCTGTGCTGTGATGTCTTCGCCCTTCCACGCGTACAATGGTCTCTGTTTGCCCTCCGATTACATCGATGGAGCTTTTCAACTTTCTGCATTCACACACACACACAAAATGAGGGATCACTAGAAAAAAGGGATGCAAAGCGTGCCTTGGGATGCCAGATTTAAATAAAATAAATGCAAGCACGCACTGACCTTCACACCCCACAATCTCATTAAAATGCTTTTCACAATTACACATAACCCAGAAACACAGAAACCTGAACTAGTGCTTAGTGTGCACACTGCCCTGATGCTTTACAGGCCTAGACATCGTTTTAATGGCGTGTCATGTGATCGGGCGTGGCTCGTCATCTCTGCTAGGACCACAGTAATTACAGAGCAGCAACAGAAAGCCAATAACAAGTCTGAGGAAGGCAATGAGAGGCTAAGACGTACCCGGAGGAGCAGTCTGGCTTAGAGGCGCTCTCATCGTGACTGCCCTGAGCACATGGAGAGGAACAAGGCTTGAGTTAACATCTCTTAAAGTTACAGACTTTACCTGATGGTTAACTGCTCTCAACTAAAGAAAGATCAATACAGCGTACCGTGCTTTGGTCAGACGAGCCTAAGGTCATGAACTCCAGGCTCGTGCGCAGTCTCCTCTGTTTGTCGCAGTACACCTTCCAGGTGTCCTCATTAAAGCCGTAATTGAAATAGTCGGACAGGTCCGCACCTGATTGCATCCACACACACACACACATATATATACATACACACACACACACACGCACGCAAACACAAACATGTACAAAACTGTAAACAGAAATCTGACCAAAACAAGCACTTGTTCATGATTAGAAGGACCACATTTTTCCACTTGCATCAATGCGCTAGTTCAGTCAGTACAGGTTTAACGACTGAAGTGAGATTTATTAGTTTTGCTCTGAAAGGCTAATGTGGCTAACATACAGATCAAGCTTTAGCATCATACCTGTACATCCTGCATGCACACTGGAAATTTAAGCGATTAAGAAATAAGCTTGTTTTTCAGGCATTCATGCCTCAAATTATGATCACGAAGGTTCATTCAAGTCAAACCGGGACTTTCTTTTGCCCAGAATGGCAGAACACAACTATGAAGAGTACAAACTCACTATATTTCTCCATATAAACGCCTGCTACACTAACAGACTTATCCTAGCGTTTTACATAGTGCTTGGATGCCATCAAGGTAGAGCGTTTTCTACGTAAGTACACCAGAGCTATGATTGGACTGCTTCATGTCTAAAGCCCTGGCCTCCCAGGAACTCCTTTAACAGTCCAAACATGTGGAAATGGCGGATATGTGATATGGCGGATATGGTAGTAACTTCCAGCCGAGTTCCTGTAATGTGCAAGTGGTGTTTGTGGGAACTGTAGACACAGTCATTCACTGACAGAAGCATCCCTTCTGCAAGTTGGTGACAAGTTATCGATTTTCAAGGATCCGACATTCCACTTGCTGAATTTTGAATGCCGGGATTGTCATTCACAGACGTACAGCTTTCTTTAATTTTCAGATAGGATCATATAAAAATGTTAATAAGACTTAATGCTTCTCATCTCCCAACCCATGCTTCATTTATTGTAAATATACACATTAATATTTTTATTAGATAAAAAGAAACACTAAATACAATTTCATGCCCTTGTATGTACTGTAATGTTTGTGAATTCAAATCTTTCAATGATCTTAATTGTCATTCAGATAAAACTTGTCCAATTTAGTTTTCATATGAAAAAGCATAAATCTGAAAAAAAGTGTTAAGATTTTTAAAATATTGCAACATGAATTTGACATGGTTAAGGACACTACAGATGTTTTGCTTTTTTTACGAAAAACCATCTCTCATGTAAAGAACTGAAGTAGCCCTGGAATTTTAATGGTATATGTGTTAAAAATAATAATTGCGCTGATTACAAAAAACAATTTAAACTCAATAAGTTATAGGTTTCTGTGTTTTATGGCCACATAACATAAGGTGTGTGTCTAATTTTGAGAATTTAAACAAAACCACTTAATTAAACACAAATCCTTAATTTTGCACGGAATACTTTAAAAAGTGCCCCTATTATGCCATTTTAAAGGTTTGCTTAATGAGTCTCTTAAAACAGGTTTACATGTACGCAAGGTCAAAAAATACTTTAGTTTTCTCCAAAAATAGATTTTATTTTACCCCATTTCTAAATGATTCGTAAATGACTCGTGTGAAGCAGTTCGAAGATTCAGTCTTAGATTCAGTCGAAGATTCGACTCTTTTTTTTTTTAATAGACAAAAACTTCATTTATCGTGCACTGTCGGCATCACAACTTTGCAGATGGTTTATGTTCACATACAGCTACATGACACACTGCATAAAAGATCATATTTGAAAAAGCATAATAGGGGCACTTTAAGCAATGGTTTTTACAGGTCATATGCTTCTTGAAGCTTAAACCAATTTTAGTATCAATACTCAAAGAAATATTAATAATTTTCATTTTAAATTATTACTGTTTGAAACAAGACAGTATAACACTGAAAAATTATATATAAAATCTCTCCAAAATGACTGAGGTTAGCAACCTTTTTGTTTAGGGAAGCAAGATTAAACACTTCCATGTTGCATAAACTTCAGGAGTAGCTTCTTTGGGACACACATTTTCTGTATTATATGTACAACAAAAAAAAATTCAAATCGGCATCAATACTGTGTTTTGGTCGAATACACACCTGGTTTTCTCCAAGGCTTCTCATCCACCTCGTCTTCCAAATGCAGTGCTGAATTGCCGACAACTCTGTCGACTAGAACCAGAGCCCCTGATCTTCCTCTGACCTTTGTGCCTGGGAAACATTTGTGCAAACACGTACAATAAGTGCTCAAATAATGAAAAACATTTGTTGATCATACGGAAGTGTGAAATATGAGCTGCTGTAGCTAAATGTTGCTAAAATCATGGAGGATGAAGAAGCAGGAGGAAGAAGAGAAGAAGCAGGGGGAGGAGGAGGAAGAAGCAGGAGGAAGAAGAGAAGAAGCAGGGGGAGGAGGAGGAAGAAGCAGGAGGAAGAAGAGAAGAAGCAGGGG
>JAQMYK010000020.1:1956590-1973059 GCA_030014345.1 Clarias buthupogon
TTCCCCCGTGTGCGTCTGTTATTTATATATATATATATATATATATATATATATATATATATATATATATTACACACATATATTGCCATGTCATATGTCCATATGAAATTGAGTAACATCCAAATAGATTTTTACTCCATAGGGTTTAATATGATGTTGGCCCATCCTTTTCAGCTACAACAGCTTCAACTCTTCTGGGAAGGTTTTCCACAAGGTTCAGGAGTGTGTTTATGGGAATGGACTCTGTGCAGGCCAGTCAAGTTCTTCCACACCAAACTTGCTCACCCAAGTCTTTATGAACCAAGACATTTTGGACAATTTCATGCTCCCAACATTGTAGGAACAGTTTGGGGATGGGCCCTTTTTTGTTCCAACATGACTGCGCACCAGTGTTCAGCAATATATGGTACGAGATTCATTCTGTTGTTTTATGAATAGATAAACTTGGACATACTGTACAAAGATCTTGTAGTGTGTTTTAGTAATTATAGGAAAATTGCTTTTTTCCCCTTAAATTTGTATTTTTTAGTATTAGCTGGTACCATGAATTTCCATTTTGTTTTACTGTACAAAAAGTGCCTGAATATTATGTATAAGTGCCTTTCACTCTTAAATGTGAAAATAAATGTGATATCTTTATGTTTACATTGGAGGACCCAAATCCAGTCTTAGAAAATTTTCTGTCTGTATGTATGTCTGTCCAGCCAGATTCATGTAAAACTGTCTAGACAGAATTTAATAAACCTTTTGCACTACTTAGAAATCGGATATAAGCTACTTGCTCAATGTAAACAAACACCTGTGCCAATAGATATTAATAAGAAAAGCTAAACTGAATACTGAAAACTGAACTGGGATTACTCAGTATATTTATGGCTGAAATAAGAGTTGTATACATGAATTTTAATGCCCTGGAGTCACAGATTGACAAAACTCAATCTTTATGCGGTCTACATTTTCGATTTCTTATCTGTGATTCCCTTTCTGATTACAGAACAAGGAGTTTTTTTTGGCAGATTGAAGTGAAGTACAACAAGGTGAAAGATTACAAAATTTTATTTCTTACATTATTATTATTATTAATATCATAACTCATTAATGGGAAAAAAGGGGAAAAAGTTGTTTTTATATAATAAAAATAACAATGTAAAAAATTGCAAGAACAAAAGTATAAAATACAAAATTCAGATGCAAATATTTGGTGAATTATACAAATAAACTATCCACAGTTAACAGAACAATAAAAATATCAGTACAATATATAAAATATCTATAGTACAGTATAAGCAAACTTAACTGAAAATATGTACTGTAAATAAATAATGATAACTCATCATATGGAAACCTCCCAGATATGACGTATAATTCTTGCGCCAGCGTGCTGCCACGTCACCTTTACGAGACTCGCGCGGTTTGTTTTGGTATGGAACTTTCTGCGTGAACGTGTAACGGACAGCATTTATTCTTATCATCATCATTATTATTATTACAGTTTTCTCTATTTCGGGATCCCGGAAGCGATGTTGTCTCCAGATGTTTTCGCGGCTTTGCCCGGACAGATGTGGGAGAAGGTGCTGGCGAAGGTAAACAGAGCGCTGGTGTTCCTGGACGACGCGTGTGCGGAGAGTCTGCACTGGAGCGGAGGAGCGGCTCTCCTGCTCGAGGCTGGTGCACGCAACGTCAAGCGCTTCTCCAGCTTCGAGGCTGGAGCGGAAAACGAGCCGAAAGCCGTGTTTGTGGTGAGCACGCTGCTGAAAGGCAGGACGGCGGATATCATTAAGGACGTGGTGTCCCTCAGCCACTTCCGGTACTGCGTGGTGTGTACGGCGGTGCCACACTCTGTGCACCTGCTGGCTGATGGAGGAGGCTCCGCCCCTGAGAATGACGTCACTGTGGTGTTCAGACGCTTCCAGGAGAAGCTGTGCGGCTGGATGGGTGATGCTGAGTACACAGCCGAGGTCATGTATGCCCCGGTGCTCCTCGCCAGGGTGACCTCTCAGCTCCTGATCGCACCCGGTTTTGCTGATCTGTTCCCTCTGTTAGACTCGGATCTCGCCTCCATCAACCACAAGCGGCCGGAGAAGCGCCGGTTCTCGAGTCTCGCCGACCTGGACGTGAATTCTCTCCCTAATGAGCTGCAGCTTAAGATCAGAACGCTGGTCTCGGCTCTGAACGCACTCTTCGAGGTGTCAAACACACGGGAGGAAAGCTTCACCGTGGGCCCGATGAGTCGCCTGATAGCCTCCGAGCTGGCCAACCATCCGCAGGCTAAAAACCGGAGGAAGTCTGTTTCCGCACATAAAGCCTCGCTGGTGTTCATCGACAGAACTCTTGATCTGACAGGTTGAGTGATGCAGATACCTGGTTAAAAGTCTCAGTCATAGCAAGCACTAACTATAATCAGTACATGGGCGAAAGCTTTGTGGACACCTGACCTGATGTGCTTACTGAACGTTCAGTTCCAGATTTATTCCCTTTTCATTTGGTTGAGATGTTAACTAAAATGGTCACCAGTATGCCTAATTTATTGTTTTGTGACCAGTTGTTTCCAGGTAGTTGCCACACCAAAAATAAAAAAGGATGTCTTTCCTCTCCTGGCCAGCACGAGAGTACAGGAGCATGCGTGAGAGTAGAGCAGAGCTGCGCTTAACAATGAGAGCTCTTCATCAGACCTGTATGTGCCTCTGTACTTTCATGGACCGTGCACAGTGAATATACAGTACCAGTCAAAAGTTTGACACAATTCCAGATTTATTTTCTACATTATAGAACAATACCAGATTAAAAAAAAAAAATACAAGAACTGTGTGCATTGTCGAGTGCATTGGCAAACCCAAAAGTAGCAGACACATCTCAATATAAACTGTTCAAGGGAAATTGTTGCATATTTTAGTTGCCTTCAGCCTTGTTTTACAATGTAGAAAGAAATAAAAATCCGGAAAGACCCTGGAATTACAAGATGAGTCCAAATTTTGACTGGTAGTGCACTTGCACATTTCGTCACTCAGTGTAACGTACCTTAGCTAGCTAGCTGACTGGCCACAGATGGTTAATGTTAGTCAGGTGCTGCATTCTGTTCCACAGTGTAATTTACTTTAAACAGTTCACCCTACTCTCTGCTCTGTCCTGTGATAATGCTGGTTAAGGGACCTCCCCTAAATAAAATCCCTGCATTCAGAACACTGTGTGACATCACCAGAACAGACATCACTCCCTCCTTTCTCCCTATACATAATCATAATATTACTGAATCATAATTTGTAAGTAAAATAAATATATCTTAAATATATCTTAAAGTAATTAATTAATATTGCATAGTCTATTAATCTGCATAATAATAATTTCTTTAGTAGTGACAGAATCCATCTTAATCAAATACTGCAGATCTAATCATACCCAGGCTGCATCCTACAGTTAGCGTATTTAATGACTGTAAAACACCTGCGATGCCCAGTGATGCATGTAGTTAAACGCTTTAGTGATGTTGCTGTTCATTATCAGCACTCGTGGAGTGCTTCTCGTATAATTAATATTTTTTTCCGTAGTGTGAAAGTTCCAGCAACAGGTGTCCGAGGTTTATCAGGGTAAACGTTTGCTGCTACTGTGGAAATATAATTAAATATTCAGTACATAATATATAAAAAATAAAAAGGTACATTAGAAAACATAATTCAAAGTGCATCACGTACACATTATTATTATAAGTATTATTATATTACAGTAAGTAAAACAAATGATACATCATCCTTGATAACAATAATTTGTTATTTAGTTATTTTGTGCTTCGGCAAGGTGCAGTGACTGATGGGTAATTTTGCCCGTCCATGATGAACCAATGTTCAAACTCTTTCCCTTTACTGCTCACACTTCCCTTTGAACAGAACACTTTCACGCCTTATAATTTGGAATCTTACCTAAGATGGCTGAATCCCCTGTGCAGTCCACTTCACAGGGAGCTACTAGCCGTACTTTACCTCACTCCCTGCCTATCCAAACCCTGCATCCTCTGCATCAACAGCCCAGACACGAAAAGGGTTCAATTTTGGCTTTTAAGGATTTATATTTATCTGGAGCACTGCCTTTGCTGTTATAATGAGCTCCACTCTTCTGGGGAGGCTATAGATTATGAAGCATCACTGTTAGGGGTTGCGATCATTCAGCCACAAGAGCATTAGTAAGATCAAATAAGGAAGCCTGGAGTGCAGCTTCATGTGGCTTGTCATGCTGGAACTTCTTAGTTCCAGGGAAGGAAAATTGTAATGTTCCACCATATAGAGACATGTTTGCCGCAAAAACATGGAAAAGAACCATGTGTGTATATGAGGGTCAGGTGTTCACATTCTTTTGGGGATAAAAATTCATCTTTTGCTCTTTTTCATATTCATTCTTCCTGTCCTTTTATTTATAAACCATACTTATATAATATAATTGATCATATTGTGGGTATTGTACATTGTTGAATTCCAAACATGTATCATGGATGGATTAAGGTTGTGATGCGGTGTTGTTTCTTTGACAGTATGATGCTACTTCTGTTCTTTATGTCAGTATTCAGGGCAGCATGGTGGTGCAGGGGGCAGTGTTGCCACCTCACAACTCAAAAAGGGCCTTTTCATAATAGGGCCCCTGGATTGTTTCCGAGACCACTTAACCCCCAAAGTATGGTTTGTTTTGATCAGTGAGAACACTATTGGAAAAGGAGGTTTCAAGAAGGATAGAGTGTACTCAGGCATGGATCTGATATGGAAGCATTCGTACCTGAGCACAGAAGTAGATCGCTTTTTAGACACAATGTCATCAGTGCTGTCTGTCCACTAGAATCCAGTGGTCAAAGTGGTCAGGCTTGTCCTGAAGCACCAATGCCTTATAGAGTTGTATAACCATATTGATAATTAATTGATGAGGTCATTCATGCTCACGGTCAACCGTTTTGAAATTGACTCTAATAGTAACTCCCTTTTTCTCACAGGAGCTGTCGGACATCATGGCGACAACCTGGTGGAGAAGATATTGTCTGTTTTACCTTCGTTGTTGGGGCATGTGACTGATGTACAAGTAGACATGCTGGAGCTGACGAGTCTTCAGCGCACACCCGAGGCACAGGGGGTCCTGGCACCTGGCTGTCTGGGACAGACTCAGTAAGGACATCCACACTGACTCAGAACATGAACACTGAGATGACACTGAATACATTTACTGTACACTGACACTGAGTTTAGAGTCACTTTACAATGTGAACTCTTAGTGTCATAGGGTTAGTCTGAGGATCTTAATATACACTGTTAGGAAATTTAATTAAATCCTTCACTAGAGATTTAGCTTTAAAACCTTCAATAATCTGTTGCAATGAATTCATACAGGGGCCCAAAATCAAATAATTAACTAAAAGCACTGGATTTTTGCTCTTGAGTTTTTCTTCACCTTTTCTATATTTAAAGGGATAGTTCAGATGTTTTAAAGTCTGTATTAAATCAAAATTGAGGGGCAAATAAGTATCTTACCGAAGATTTTGGTCTTTATTCATTTTCCTGGTCTGTGAAGTGTGTCACCTGGAATGTGAGTACAATGTAAGGGCAAAATTTCACAACTCTTGTGAAAATGCTTTCCAAAGTTCAGCTAATACTCATATTAAGCTTCTGCAGTCCCAGTGAGCTAAATCAAACTTACAGGGCATTTAGTACAAATGTAACTTTTTTTTCTTTGGAAATAGCTGTATGGTACGCTAAAAAAATTATATCAACTCGATTTAGCTTAGTGGGACTGCAGAACTTAATTTATGATTAAGATTAAGATTTAATTATTTGTCAGATGTACCTTACAGCACAGTGAAATTATTTTTTATTGGATCCCAGTTAGGAAGCTGGGGTCAGAGCACAGTGACAGCCAGGTTACACCGTCCCTGGAGCAGATCGGGGATTTGCTCAATGGCTCAAAAGTGGCAACTTGGCGGCGCTAGTTCTTGAACCAGTGACCTTCAGGGCAGTGACCCACCACTGCCCATGGAACCACGACTTACCTGAAATTTGGAATGCATTGGAATGGAATGCAATGGGAAGAATCCGCCTATTTTTTTCTTCTCAGGCTACTCAGGTGCTTGTTCAGTCCCTTGGTATTTCAAGACAGGACTACTGCAACTCACTCCTGGCAGGTCTGCCTCTGTCCACCATCACAGCTCTAATCACATCCCGCACCTCACCATGTTCCCTCCCATCCTCCAGCACTGCTCGTCTGGTCCATTCATCCAAACGCTTTTCTGTTCTCGCACCTACAGTATGTGATGGAATGAACTTCCTCTAGATATCCGTACGGCTGAGTATTTGACAATCTTTAAACGATGACTTAAGACGTACAGTATTTGTTTCTTCAGTACTTCGACTAACCCCCGTACCCACCCACCCACCCATTTGTATACACAGTATATATAAAAAATCCCCTTCCCAACTGTATAGTATTTGACTGATGGCACTTAGTTAGTAACCCAGTGTAATTATCTATCCAATGACGGAAACTTCAAAGCACTTTTTGTAAGTCGCTCTGGATAAAAGTGTCTGCCTAATGCCTAAATGTCAATTTTTGCATGGAACAAAGGTTGTCGAATTTGGCTCTATTTCCGTACATTGTACTCATGTTTCAGGTAACAAACTTCACATTCGGTGTGCAGAGAAGGAACATTTATAACATCCAATATGCCCCTCACTTGATTTAAGACAGACTTAACAGAAAAAACTGAACTATCCCTTTAAGGTTAGCTTTCCAGGCATGAAAACAAACCTCAGCTCGAGCCCAAAATACCTTTTCTTTTTGAACCTTATAATTGAAAAGTCTCATGAAATGATTCCTAATGACACATTTTCCCCTTTTTACATCAAATTATGGTGCAGTAAATAAGACTTTATATGTGCTTTTGCCATGCACGAGTGACCACATCGCACATTGCAACAGTTCAGATAGTTTTTAATATGAATATCGCTCATGATGAAAAAAAATTGCATTTGGAGCATGGACGGGGTAAGGGAGTTTCCTTTGTGAGTTTTGGCGGATATGCACTCTCATGTTCAGATCCACAAAAGAAAAGAAAAAAACATGTATTTTGAATATGACCCAACTATTCCCCCACTTATTAAATTTTCTTTATTTGTATAGTGCTTTTAACAATTGACATTGTCGCAAAGCAACTTTACACAATCAAAATAATTATTTAAGTTTGTATAAGATGTGAACGTGTATGAATCAAAATGATAAGACTGTCCCTGATGAGCAAGCCAAGGACGATGGCGACAGTGGCAAGGAAAAACTCCCTTAGATGGTAATAGGAAGAAACCTTGAGAGGAACCAGACTCAATAGGGAACCCATCATCATCTGGGTGATAACGGATAGCAGGGATTGATCTGCATCATACTGTGCGAGAAGTTCAGTATAACAGGAGATGTGTTTAAGTTCAAATTGAGTCCAATTCGTTATTGGAGGCTCAGGTAGACTGTAGGAAACTCCATTCCTGAAATATCGAGCGACTGAAGTCACAAGTCCTCAGAGAACAGCTGTCTGCATCAACTGAGGACAGGGCCATCTTTGTGGAAAAGTGGAACCGTCTCCAGTCACCACACGCATCACAGGCAGACCACACGGGGCATCCATGTGACGAGATCTCCAACCAGAAGCAGGACACCAGGACGAGTCAGACAGCTCCATGGGGCAGAGGGGGTCTGGATGACTGTCAGCTCAGGAGCGACATGTATAGCTCAACAGAGAGACAGGTAGAGGGAAAGAGAGAGAGGGAGAGGAAAAAGGAGAAGAGAGAGAAGAGGAGAGTAGTTTTCATAATATCAAAGGATGCAGGCAAGCAGCCTGCATCCTTTGATCGAAGTAGGCGTGGCGGACCATAAAACACTAGCAGTTCACTCAGATACTGCGGCGCAAGACCATTTAATGGTTTATACATCAATAGTAGTATTTTAAAATTGTTGCGTAATTTCACAGGGAGCCAATGCAGTGTGGATATGATAGGGGTGATGTGCTCGTATCTTCTGGTTCTAGTGAGGACTCTCGCTGCTGCATTCTGGACTAACTGAAGCTTGTTTATACACTTAGTTGAACATCCAGACAGTAAAGCGTTACAAAAGTCCAACCTAGAGGTGATAAAAGCACAAACTAGTTATTCTAGTAATATTAATATTATCTATATGTGCTTCAAATGAAAGGCTGGGATCTATAATCACACCAAGTTCTTTCACTGTTGTATTTGATGGAACAGAAAGGCCATTTGAAGTTACAGTGTGATCAGAAAGCTTGCTTCTACTGTAGCTGCATGTGGTCCTTTGACTAGAACTTCTGTTTTATCAGGATTAAGCAGAAGAAAGTTAATTAACATCCAGTCTCTTATGTCCTGCACACATTGCTCAACTTTAGCAAGCTGTTTTTTCTTATCTGGTTTTGCTGAGATGTATACTGTAACTGTGTGTCATCAGCATAACAATGAAAACTAATACCATGCTTATGAATTATGTTGCCCAGAGGAAGCATGTGAAGAGAAAAAAGCAGTGGGCCTAAAACTGAACCCTGTGAAACACCAAACTCCACTTTAGAACATGAAGAATGCATTTAAATCTACAAACTGATTTGAGCCACGAGAGGGCCGTTCCCTTAATTCCTACTACATTTTCTAATCTGTGAAGGAGAATACTATGATCAATAGTGTCAAAAGCTGCACTGAGGTCGAATAACACAAGTACAGTGAATCATACTTATCATAAATTCACCTGTTTGTTTTCGAATAACCCCAGCGATGTTGTCTGGCTGATGTCACCCTCTGTGTGGCAGGATGTGGGAACAACCGACCCCAGGTTTTGGTTTCCTTAGATGATTATGCGTTTCTCTATTATATAACAATGGAAATGTTTCATAAAAACATGTCATTACTGTAAGTGAAAAAGTTGAGATTTGTTCTCGCTCTCTCTCTCTTTCTCTCTCTCTTTCTTTCGCCCCCCCCTCTCTAATGCAGTGACCTCATTGCCCTGCACTTGAACTCCGCTTTGCTTTGGCCACTTTAACTAGTTGTGTCATTGTAAAAACAGTGTTTAAGAGTTCAGCTTCTTTGTCGTTCATGCTTAAAAACTTTTGACAGGGCTGTAAAAACAGACTAGAGATCAGACGCGTTGTACTCTGTGATTGAACCTGTTCCCAGATAAACTATAGTATCATGTATTAGTACAGTATTTGTGCATTATAAGGGCTGACTTAATGGACAAAGCTTAGTCTAAAGTTAAAACCATCACTGAGGAAAGCAGTTTGCTATTGAGTCTCTTGGATCTGCTTCGGGGATTTGACAGGATTGGTTAATTTTCTTTTCTCTCTCTATTTTTACTTTTCTAAGATATTTAAGCGCAATTAGTCTTTAAGACTCAGAATGTGGCAGATAAGGTTAGTGGTACTGGAGCGTCTACTGTCAGATTAGTCTCTTGCCCTGCCAAGATGCACATTTAATGTTGCGTTCAAGTTAATTCCACAAGGCAACCTCCAGTTCTAAAAAAAAAAAAAAAAGAGGTGCCAAAACAAGTAGTTCCTTGAAAGACCACTAGGAGACTACGGGTCCCAAAATTGAGTCAATCCAACTTGTTAAAATGTCCTACTTAACACCAGAAATAAATGTTTACAGCCTGGTAAAGGAAAATACTTTTGGTCTCAATAGCTGGGGTTTTCCATTCATGATAACTGTACAGGGGATGAATTTTTATTGAATTCATCAGGTACAATTATATTAAGCCATAACATTTTTCACAACTAGGGGCGTGGTCAATTTGAGTAACAGCTGTACTGAAAGTGTCAAACTGCTAGCTGTCAGCTTGGCATCACTTTATCTAACTAGCTAACTGTAATCTGAGAGCTTCTCAGCTGTGCAATCCTTACAGGACGTTTTTAGTCATGGTACAACATGTAGGGTATGAATGATGGAGTTCAAAGTAAAGCTAGCATATACATTAATGTTAGCTACCTTAGCATTTTAACTAAGTTAAAGCTAAAGACAACATGGATGTTTGTTTTTATTTAGCAACAACCTTGCCAGGTAATGTTAATAATATGATCGGTTTCCCCCCTCAAAGCAGTGAATTTCACAAAATTATAGATAGAACAAGTTAAAACCTGACACCCTGGACACCCTGGTTTGAAAACGTGTAAAGATGTTTTTGTACTGTATGCTCAGTTGTCGGTTCATGAAAAAAAAAATCGGTAACAGCAGGTCAGTCAGTGCATCTTCAAGTTGTTCTTTTTTGTCTTTCTTAGAGAGGTTACAAGCTTTATTTGATTGTGGTGCTAATCAGCAAGAATGCTTGGTTGCAGGATTGATAAACCTGATTAAATCTCCCACCGAGACTTTTGCACCGTGACGTCGTGGGCAAAATTATTACCAGTCATCGGATATGAAACAGCACACACACACACACACACACACACACACACACACACACACACACACACACAGACCAAACTCCACATGTCATATATCAGCACCACATCCCCGCTAATGATCACGACAGGTCATTACTGTATTACAGGAGCACCACAGCATTATGCAAAACCACACCGCCAGAGATCAGGGGCAATAAACAGGAGCTGAGTGTGGCCCAGATGGCACAGAGACTGCTGTGCAGGGGACCAGCAACAGTCTAACAGTGCTACAAGAGAATCAAATACATTGTATGTTCAGTTCAAGACAACACACATGGAACGACACAGTGCTTGTGTGAGCCGTTCAGACTTTTAGCATCAAGTAAGTGTCAGTTTATGCTTTTGATGCATAAACTGATAGGTACAAGTGCAGAATAACTTTTAAAATGTGAATTTTTACATTTTAAAATGAAAGTGAACAGTTCGTCAGTAAGAGTGGAAGCATGCTTGACAGATGCAGCAAGGTGAGAAGAGGTGTTTTTTTTTTTTTTTTGTTTCCAAAATTCAGTGGCTGTTCAATCAAACCAGGTCTTTTTGTTGTGCAGAATAACAAAACATGGGTATTTATTTCTCTATATAATCTACTACCACACTAAAGCAGTTATCCCAGTGTTTTTTTTCCTAGTGCTAGGATACCATCAAGGTAAAAAGATTTCTTAATACACCAAGAGCTACATGGTCTGAAAGCATTTAAATATTCTACTGCAGCTAAGAGTCTCATTACCGTACCGTGCTTGAAGTCTTCTGTAACTGTCAGTTTTTACAATTGAAAACTGATTAACAAAACAAAAGATTGATTAAATTGCGTAATCGATTTATTCGCACAGCCCTACCTACTACGACCCCAAACTGCTTAAAAAAGAACCTGAGGGTTGTAAGTCGTCCTTGTTCTTCCTATTTATGGTCTAATAGACCTACACAATTTTTTCTTTTTCATGTTGGTTTCTTGTTTGTATGTTTGGACTATTTCGCAAGTCAGTCAACAAGCAACCAAGCACAGCGTTTAAACTAATTTGTTTTCTCAGTCTGCCAGTCACTGTTTCCTCAGTTTCTGTCGTGTAAATTCCAGCAGTTCCATTTATCCAATGCTGATTTTTTTTTTAGGCTTTTGCTGTGGCGAAACAACCCAAGTGCAAAGCTTACACTAAGGAGCTTCTTACTGCTGACTGTTTGCTTGTTTGTATGTGAGCTGGATTAGCAAATAGAGCAAAGCCTATTCTTACATTTTAAGTAAAATTCTTTGCTATGGTAACGGACAAAATGTGTAAATGCGATTTCTCTATAAACATCACCGAAGCTTGTTACATTGCCCTCACCTGGCTCTGAACTAAAACCTGGACCGATTGCTATCTCACCTCAGAAAAGTGTGTTTACAGCTGTGTGTAACAACAAATGCAGCTGTATTAATGAAATTATGAAAAACATAAGGCTTTGATTAAAAAAAAGTGACACATGTTCACTAGAGCGTTGATGTCTAACTGGAGAATCAGTGCAGAGAAAGCCAACATCCTGGAATGTTGTAAAATGCTGCCCTACGTTCCTGCACTAAACCTCTGCACAGACTCTATACGCTTACTCTCTTTGAGACGAGCTCTTAGAGTGCTCGCCTGGCGAGGCAGCGCGTGGTGAATGTCTAGCTCCTGTCGTGTTCTCTACGCTCAGGCGGGTCTCGTCATCTGTTCCTCTCCTCCTGTTCCCTCTCATGTGGTTTGTGTGGGCAAAATCTCTCTGGGTGGCTCGGCTCTTTCTCGTTCTCTTTAAGCTCAGGGTGCGGTGGAACTCTTTAAGCTTGTAGAGGAGAACCAGGCCACTCAGTGCAGCAAACATACCCCCATGTTTCCTTTGGTTTCTTCTCAGTACTTTAATTGATACCTCCTTGACTCCTTTGACCCTCTGTCCTTCAGCCTGGCAGCCTAACTTCAATCAACTTCAATCAATGTTTACTGCCGTGAGCGGTGTGTCAGGGTAATACACTCAAAGAAATCAAGGAGAGAGGAAACAGCCAGAGCACACAGCTACTTCATGTGATGCTCCCAAACAAAACAGTAAAACATTATATTTGAAATTCAAAAGGTGCTAAGTAGTCTTGTACAGGATTTGATTTTTATTTTATTTTGGGGCATTTTTGATTAGATTTGATTTAAGTATTGAATCAAGCATCGTTTTTTATTTTTATTTTTATGTTTTACTAGTTTTGAAGTGTTAAAATCTACTAAAGAATAAGTACTGAAGTGCTGTGTAACTTCTTTTAGAGAATTTCTCATTTTTAGACCATTTAACCTTTGCAAGTTTAACCGTGCTGTTGTGTTCGTTTTTGGCTCACACTAATAATATTCCCAGTCACTTTTGACTGGGATCATTTTATTTCATTATAAATCCACAATAATACATAATATATTATCACCTAATGTTGTATTAGATCTTTTTATCAACTTCAGCTCTTGTGAACATTACAGAGGTTTTGAACTTATATTTGCTGTGTTTGTTACCTGAGCACATACCATTCATTTTTCTAGGGGACAAAACATTATATAGATATTATTTTGACTATAACAAATACTAAGATAAAATCTGTTGTACTATTTATCACAGAATATTTTACTGAAATGTTTTCCAAAATTACTTTTTTGACACAAGTACACAAGAAAAACTTAACTATATTACAATTATAATACTTGACCCATATACTGTATGAATATATTTACAATTTTAAAGTAGCCCTGCGTTCACTTCTTGTCATCAAAGCGAATCACACTGTGGACATTGTAGAATGAACATTTGCCCGACCAGTGTCCGCATCCCATAATGCAGATCCCGGAT
This sequence comes from Clarias buthupogon, assembly GCA_030014345.1. NCBI lineage: Eukaryota > Metazoa > Chordata > Actinopteri > Siluriformes > Clariidae > Clarias > Clarias buthupogon. The sequence continues at coordinate 1,969,855 of JAQMYK010000020.1, forward strand.
GCAGATTCATTCCAGGATGAAATTTACTGCACTTTTTTTTAGAGGGAACTTGTAAATCGCTCAGATTTGACCGGAACACAACAGGAGGGTTATATACATGTAAGTTAAGTGATTTAAACACGTAAATCAATTCTTAATCGAAAATCAATTGATAAACTGATGTTTATTATCTCACTTTCTCAAGCAGCTATAAATCTTATAAGTTTTAAAGTAATGCTCTGTAAGTCATATTGTTTGTTTGTCAAGTCATAATTGTTTGTTTCCAAGCTGTGAATCGATTCTGGATCTAAAGCTGATCCATCAATTCAGTTTATTGAATCCACGAATAAAAAACATCTGTTAAACCACATAGCTCTAGTGGGTGCACACAGTTGTACACGGTGAACACTGATGAATCCCACATATTAGGATGATCATATGTAAACTGATCTGCTTAGTCACACTAATGTGTATAAATAAACCCCCCTAAATCACCATATATGGTAAATAAATTGTCCTTGTAAAATAAGAAAGTCGCCCATGATGCTTCATGTTTACGAAAAGATCTAACAGCAGCAGTGAAATATAGATGTTGCTGCATGAAGTAAAACAAAAAATACTGTATATTATATTATATGATATTTGTCACTTTTACAAGTGGGTGGTTTAATATCCTTTTTTTTTTTTTTAATTTTTACAAATAATTTATGAGCATGTTTTTGTCCCACTTCAAAATGTCGTAATTACGTGAAAATTAATTGGAATGAAGTGCGGCATTAACAATATAAACGAAAGTAAGATTTGTTGTCATTTTGAAATACCAGACTGACATTACTGGTCAAAAATTTAGACACACCTTCTAATTCCATGGTCTTTTCTGACTTTTATCTAACTTTCTTTTTACATTGTACAACAATGCTGAATTTCATTTACATTTATAGTTTAATAACCGCCTTATTTGATTTTTTTTTTTTCATCTGTTTATGCTTTTTTACTTCCCCTTCTCTTCTCTTCTCTTCTTTTTTTTTCCCCACACAAAACTCAGCCTTTCAGCTCCATATTTTTCTTTCTTTCTTTTCCTTCTTTAAATATGCCTGGTGTCCAGCCTTTCTTAGACATGTAAGGCTGGCTTGGAGTCAGGGATGGGTGCGGTGGGGGTTTTGGGGTTCACAACCACAGATTGTAAAGGTGTGCATTGAAACACTACATGTTTACTTAATTATGTCCCTGTTTAAAATCAATAAAGATACATGTATTGTTGAAAAGAAAACAATGCTGAAGGTGTCCAAAATATGCAATCATCTCCTTTGAACAGTTGATATTGAGGTGTGTCAGCTCCTTAAGCTCTGTAAAGCCTTCATAACGACTCTAATCTGAGGTGCTGTTAACTGGTGAATGATTTTCTGCTCTGCGTCAGCGGTTGTCTTTTTGGTCTTGCTTTCCTTGAACGGTCTTCATGAGAGCCAGTTTCATCATGATGCTTGATTTGTTTTGCAATGCGCTCGAAAATAATGTTCCTACAAGAAATATTCCATAACAGCTGACCTGCATGTCTTCAAATAACAACTGATTATTGTTGTTGTTGTTACTTATGTAATGCTGTTAATTACATAATACTATAAGTGTTATTTCATAGTTTTAAAGAAATCCAGTATTGTTCTGGAATGTACAAAAATAAATCACTAAACAAAAAAAGGATTGAATTAGAAGGGGTGTCCAAAATTTTGCCTGGTGCTGTATGTCTAATTTCCTTCTAAAATGTGCTCATGGCTTAAAGATTCTTTGACTGGAAATCTATTTAAACTTTACTAGACAAACAAAATCGAATGATGATGCACTCTTCACTCTCAACATAGCGTTTCCAGAAATTGCAGAAGCCACATCTTTTATCAATGCATTGGCTCAACAGGTCTTTAGATGTTCCTTTTATATATAAATACGTTCTCATGCACGAGCCAAACTTGATAAATTCCAATATTCAAGCACATCAACTATGCTTATGCACACAACTTTGGTTTTCCTTCCTGTGGTATTATTATTGTTACTGGTGGGCCTCACCCATATTATGTTCTTCTGTTACATACATTTAATTATTCCTTTTGAGTTTTTCTAGGCACACATAATAAAAAAAAGTCTATATACTATTTCTGAAGAGATTTTATTTTTGGCTTTTAATAGTAGGTCTGGCTAATTCAGCTCTCCTGATTACAGGTTATTTACCTTTATAATACTGGAGTGCCTAACACTAGCTGTACACTTCAGGCAAGTGGCTTGGACTTTGTGTATAAGTGTGTGTGTGTGTGTGTGTGTGGGTGGGGGGTGAGGGGGGTGGTGTTACGGGTGGTCACTGGGTTTGACTTGCACTGCGAGACCTCACACACGTCAGACTGCTGAATGGAGAATTGTTCTTCCTGACCTGGTCTAGGCCTGGCATTTTTACTACCAGTGTGAGGGCAGTGCTACTTGTTTAGTTTGTACAGTGGAGGTTTTCTCTGTATTTTCATGTGTGGTTGTGTCAGACATGCCTTTGTGTGTGTATGTCTTTGTAATAGTAACTGCTGTGGGTTGGCATTTTAGATGGTTTGTTTTGAAGAGATCCTTTCTCATGGGTTTTCATAAGGTTGTGGAACGAGTCTGAGAAGTAAAGACAGATGTGTGTAAATGGGTTTGGTCTGGCATGTACGCTGGGAGTGTGTTTATGTAGATGATTTCCCCACTAAAATGAAATAATGCCACCTTCAGCAGAAATCGAACACTCCAGATACCTGGAGAGCTGGTAATTTATATCACAGTGGAGGGATTTGTCCCTCTACATTACAGGGCTTTCTAGCATGGAATATCTTTTAAACGTCCTGCCATAGCATCTCAGTGGGGTTTAGGTCAAGACTTGGTCGCCTTCATTTGAATTCTTTTTAACCATTTGGAGGTGGACTTGATCTTCTTTTCTTGCTGCATGTATGACTGTAAAGCATCTGCACACCATCACTCTACCCCCACCATTTATTGACTTGCCATAGTTTTGTCCTTTGTGGCAGTAGCCAGTTTTGGTGTAACAAGTTTTACATTTACCTGACAATTATAAAATGTAATCAGTGTATTAAGAGGCTACATCCCATTAAGCTGATCTGATGTGTGTTGGTCTGCCTGATGCCTCTTTTTTTGGAATAATTTTAAGTTACTCTGCCTTATTTGGGAAAGATGGTCTACAGTAGCCTTAAGTTCTCAT
>JAQMYK010000020.1:2044793-2059017 GCA_030014345.1 Clarias buthupogon
TTAGCCTAACCTGCATATCTTTGGACTGTGGGAGGAAACCTGAGTACCCAGAGGAAACCCACCAAGCACGGGGAGAACATGCAAACTCCATGCACACAGATACGGGAATCAAGCCTGGCCGGGAATCGAACCAGCACCCTGGAGGTGCAAGGCGACAGTAACTTTTCATTTAATGTAATATTGGATCACTGCCATATAGTACATGCATAACACAAACCCCACACACACAACATCAGCTTTTTTTTTCAGCTTTTTTTTTTGGCTTTATGAGAACATTAAATAGAGAGAAAGAGGGGATCATTTGCTCACACACACACACTCACACTCACACACACACACATACACTCACACACACACACTCTCACACACATACACACACACACACACACACAATTTCCTTGATGAGTAGCTTGGGAGTTGAATTTTAGAACATCCCTACAGTATGTACTTATTAAGTAGGAACCATAGTGTTCTCTCTCTCTCTCTCTCTCTCTTTTTTTTCATATGAATCTATATTCATGACACACAGCTAATTCAAACATCAGGTCCAACACACACAGAGAATAGTAAATGAAAGAACATCAGACCAGATGCTTGGCCCACATTGGATGCAAATTGTTTTTGAGTTATCATTAACTGGTCTCAGTAAAGTTTTCCACACAGAAATATCTCAAAGTGTATAAAATATGTACAACTACAACAAATTTCTTGTTTCTTTTTTGTCATTTCTATAGCAAACGAGACAGAAATGATTTTTTCAATATACCTTACAAAGGTATTGGTTCTGTATATCATAGAATCATATACTCTCTGTTTGCAAATGCACTTGGCCATTTTGCAGAAATTTGTTACATTTTTTCAGACTGTTTGGTATAAAACAAGATATTTCGAGCCACAGAGCAACCCGATCCCGCAACCCTGTCAGTAACTCTCCTGCGTGTTGCTCCTTCTTTACTGAAAACACCGACTGAGTGAGCATCACGATGCAGACCTTTGAACCGATCTTCTGTAGGACCCTGAGTCTGTGGGAGTCTACGACCCAATCTTGTTTTTAAGATTGTAGACATGATCAAATTGGAAAGCCAGTGTAACTGTTAGAATAAAAAGTGCAGGTAAAAAGAAAAGTTGAGACTGAAGACAATAAAATATAAAAGGTTTTAAAGTCCTACACATCTAAAGTGAATCTGGTGTGGATAACATCATTCTAGACTTACACATATGTGAGGCAGTGCATTCTTGTGTAATGAGTAAAACCTGGCAACACATAACCAGTGAAGGGAGTATTATCCATCTCCTTGACATACCCAGCAGGAATTTTTGATTGTCAAAATGTTTTGGTGACGATAATTAGTCTATGTTATGGATGTTGGGACATCATTGATATCAGGATGATTTTGAAAGTTCGAACAACGTTGACTGCATGACGATGGGGTAACGTTCAACAAAGGCCCTGAACACAATGTTGCAACGACGTCAAAACAATATTAATACCAAACTGATGGCCTGAGCGGGACCCGAACTCCAGAGCGCATAACATTTGACCACTAGGGTGCATACTGATGCAAACATTTACTCAGGTGACTGACAAGTTGTTGTTGTTTTGTAATTTCACATATGGGAAACAACGACGGTGGCAAGAAATCGTTTTGTTCTTGTTTTGGAAGGAAGCCAACTTAAATTAAGACCGTAGTTACAGTTTTGCATGCGTGTGTGCATGTGTATGTATGTATGTATGTATGTGTGTGCATTTGTGTGTTGGGGGGTTGCATATTATTTATTGCAACAGCGTAAAAGAGCAGTGTGCTGATAGGAGTGTCTAATTATATTCCACTGGGGGTCTGGAAAAACACCTACGCACACACACACACACAAGCACACACATTAGAATGACTAGAAAGAAGATCAAAAAGGCAAGTTTTGTTCCTATGACATGATACAACTCCTTAATTTATTCAATTTCCTCCTATTGAATTAATTGAATCTTCATAAACAGGGTTGCCAGATCAGACTGACAAAATGATGCCTGGGCAGCACTGAAAACACCACCTCTGATTACTCGCTCATTTTCTATATCACTTATCCTGTACAGCATCGTGGGAGGACTGAAATCTATCCCAGTGGACTTGGGGCACTAGGCATCGTACACCTTGGACGATCTGCATGGCACACACACTCCAGGCAATTTTGAAACCACAATTAACGTATGTTAACTGTATGTCTTTGGACTATGGGAGGAAACCCACCAAGCATGGGGCAATCAGTCAGACTCCATAAACAAAAGAAATTTGCTGAAAACATAATATGAAAAGATACATTTTAAATGTTAAGATAATTATTTTGTGAAAAACCTTTTAAAATGGTTTTAGCTAGACTAGCTTGACTGGAGGGTTAATTCATAATAATCTTTTTGCTAAAATGTTAAGTTTTCATTGAATAAATCTAGACTAAAATGTCCAGACTTTTTATTCGACTAAAACTTGACTAAACAAAAATAGGAGAAGAGTGACTAAATATGATAAAAACTAACAGGGGCATTTATCCCGGGACTAAGACTAAAATTGAAAATAGTTGACAAAATTAACGCTGTTGGAAACTAATGCATGTCCCTGTGTGTAGGTAAAATTTATATGTTTATTCTGTGTGTGTGTGTGTGTATACAGTATTAAATGTCACACACACGGATACTCACAGCTTATGAGGATTATGATGTTTTCTTCATCCATAAGAAATTAATGGTCATGTTGTAATTAGTGGGAGTTAATGATCAGGCTTTTTGATGAAGGGAAATGACATTAATTCCAGCTTTAGGACAGGAAGTGCAGCTCTGTGATAGGAGAGTGCAGAAATTTGAAACCACATATGGAGGCTTAACTTGTATTATTTTACTTATTTTGCCAGTGAATTTAAGGGGATATTTATTGTTTTGTAGTACTGCAAACGAATTAACTTCACGTGACGAGCTTAATGATTTGATTGGATAGTGTAGCTTTGGCATTATGTTTAGAGAATCAAGTTTCTTCTAATACTTCAACTGAGGTTGGACAAGTTTGTTCTGTCATGTGCCATCTTTTGCTCGGATATGTGCTTGTGGAACAGTGTCGCTATAGAAGACAAGAGCGAAATCCTTCAGAGAGCTGGATCAGTCATGCGTTCCAGACTGGGGTGGAGAGGAGGATAAAATGGTCCAAACTCCCAGTGAACATCATGAGCAATCCTTGAGCAGACTGCACACTGAGCGGGAGGGTTATTCCAGGGTCAGTGCACAAGCGAGAGCTTTCGCAGGCCTTTTCTTCCTTCATCCATCAAGTTGTACAAGTTCTCATGTAATTTTTTATATATGTTATTCATACTTTATGAATTTTGCTCAGTCCAAGGCAGGGGACAATGAAAAGATTTAGTTATTTGTCACATGTACCTTACAGCACAGAGAAATAATTTTTTCACGTATCCCATTTAGCATACTGGGATCAGAGTGCAGTGTCAGCCGGGATACAGTGACCTGGAGCACATAGGGTTACGGTCCTTGCTCAAGGGCTCAACAGTGGCAACTTAGTAGTGCTGAGGGTTAAACCTTTGACCTTCTGATCAGTAACACAGAGCCTTAACCTTCTAAGCCACCACTACCCGTATGATTGTATCTGGTTACATTCTGGCCAATTTATGCACATAATCCATTTTCCATGTATATATAATCCTAAATCCCACCTTCTGCATTATGGGTTGTTACAAGAATTTGGTTTAATCTACAAGCCGGGATTTTTGATTGCTCAGAATAACAGAAAAAATTCCTTTTATATTGTATATAATCCCCTGGTATGCTAATGTACTTATCCCAGAATTTCACTAGTGCTTGGATATCATCAAAGTACAGTTCCCATGGACAGATGTGTCTTTTCCTTCTGCAAGTTCGTGAAGTTATCCATAGATTTTCAAGGATCAGGCGTTCCACTCACTGAATGTACATGGGAATGACTGCAGTGGGCTCCGAGCCACCTCGGCCGGGATCATCATTCATGGACGTGTACTTTTTTTTTTTTTTTTTTTTAAGTTTGAACCATTCAAATGTTTTACTGCAGCTGAGTCTCATCACTGTACTGTACTTGAGGTCTTCTGTATAATCAATCGCTTTTATGCCTTCATTTACCACAAACTTTATCACACGCGCCAGTTTGACTTGTACACCATTTGTATGACTGGGAGCCAATCATTGGCCTGTTCAACCACCACTGACCAGGAGCCAGTGTGTTGAGTATATCAATCAGAAATGATCAGGAAAAATACCCTCCATATCATCTAATGTTACGACGTTGTGAGGCAAACATGCACAGAAAGAATATATTTATTCCAGCTATAGAGAAACAATCAGAAGTGTTAACATGGCTAATAACCAGGTCAGCTATTAAACAATTTATTCCCCCCTCTCATTCCAAACGGGGCAAGCTTTTCCAAAAGAAGTGTTTACATGATGCATTTTTATCCTGGTTGGGTTATTATTCCAGTTATTAGCGGAAAAAATTAGTGTCTATGTAAACGCAGACATGTATTTTATCATATCTTCAATATTGTCTTTTATTTGCTGCTGTAGCACTGACATTTTCTCACCTGGGACTAACCAGGTCTTGTCTTATTTCTTAACTTTTTTAACATTGCTATGTTAACTCCATCCATTACGTTTACATGATGTTGTGTTAGACCGATTAACGCTCTGCTCATGCTCCACAGTTCCTGTCCCAGGCTTTGACCCGGAAGTCGAAACAAAATGCGTAACAATACAGCAGTGTTGTCTGCCTTCAGAAAACACCATAACCACAACACGTCTCGTTTGTACAAAAACTAAAGCATACAGCCTGAACAAAATTTACAGCGCTGTAAAGTTGTCTATGTTTTGACCAATCAAGATGCTACCAGTTTGTTTATTGTTTTGGTCTGTGATGTAATAGGTCAACTAGGAAAACAGTACTAACAATCTGAAAGAGGCATATTGCCAATCATAGCAGAATGTGACATTAATAAACATTCAGTTAATAAATTGATTCCCCTGCCGTACTTGTATAACTTGACAAAGGCAATAGATCATTTAGATGGCCTCGTCAATCTATAACTGCTATAAAGTCTTACTCTTTACCCTTTTCCAGTCTCTGCTAAAACATGCAAAATCTTTCCACATCATGATACTCCCACCACCATGCTTCGCTATAAAGTCCTCAGGATGATGAATAATGTTGAAGAAGCACCAAACACAGCATTTTATCAGTTTGGTCTTATCAGACCAAAGAACCTTTCAGCACATGTTTGCACAGTCTACAATATGCTCTTGTTTAAAAAGTGCCATTTTATTTTTACATTTCTTATGATTCTTGGATTGTGTTGTCCAAATCTAAGATTTGGATCTCTCCAGTTTCTTCACAGTAACCCTTGGACTCTTGTTTTCTTTTATGACTAACACCGTTATTACCAGGTCACTGGATTTATCAGGTCACAGTCTTGTCAAATCTCAAATTCTACAATTGTGTAGGGTAATCTCGCTGCTCTAAAACCTCTAGTTAAATATATTCGTATTTTTATTGTATTTTTAGAACATTCCTATGATACGGCTAGTCATCTACAAATCAGCTAATTAATATTAATAGCCATTCAGTCATTTTTTATAAATAATATATACTAGGAGTGGTGTCAGTGAACCCTAGTTGTGAGTTGGAGAGGAGTAGAACAGTTTTAAAAACAAATACACACGAAGATGAATGTGTAGCGCATTCTGCTAGCAATCATCTGTGACAGGAAATACTTCCGCTCATAAAAAGAAGCAATAAACAGGACACTTTGTCCCCCTGAGTCACTTGGGGACCGTCACCCCTGCTACACACACTTCCATGCACACGACTCGGTTCAGCCACAAGTCCATTGAGGATTATCTTTAGCATATTCATTTATAAACACACTCAGAGAAAGTTATTTTGCTCTCTGGGGGTATGGCCTGCAGGCCTCAGACACACGACTGTCTGGAACATTGCTGGGATAAAACTTTTTTTTCTCTCCTTCACCCGGGTCTTTTATCCTGTCATCCTCTTGCAGTGTGTGTGTGTGTGTGTGTGTGTGTGTGTGTTTTAAGGACAGGGGGTTGGTTAGACCTGGATAGGTCTGGGTTTTATCCATTGACTGACGGCTGCAGTACTTTACAGTGAGATTTGAAAGTTGCAGTTAGAAATGGCATCTGTGAGCGCTTGCTTTTTACTGCTTTGCTCCTCTGCCCTTCTTAAATTTACTTCTTTGTTTAATTCCCCCAGTGACTGTTAGGACACCAACTTGAACCCTTTTTACTCTTGCACCCCTCACCCACCCCCATCTATTATGAAGTTTTACGTGCCCTACGTCTCCCTGATTCCTGCACTCATGCTCTCTACAGCTTCTTATGGTCCTCATTCTTCAGGTTTCTCTTAATGCATGCTAGAACCCGTAACCTTTTCATAACATATGCATCAGTGCTGTGTATTTGGATCCAAGCCTTCAGCTGTACATGTAAAACAAGCCTTAAAGCGAGTGTGTGTGTGTGTGTGTGTGTGTGTGTGTGTGTATTAGTCAGCGCTGGGCTCCAGATGGAAGGCCTCCCGTTGTTCTGCACTGGCCAGGCCATTTCCTGTTTGGAGGTCTGGTGTTAATCACGGCTTGAGCCAGGGGGAACGGCCCCACTGCTCTCGCCCTCCACGTTCCACACCCCCCATCTTTACTACTCACTTTTTGCCCTTTTTTTGGTCTTTTTTTCATCCCTGCCTGTTTATATATTTTCTGTTTCATTTTCATTACTTTTTAATCTCTTTTTCCCTGCACTGCTCCACCTCCTTCTAAGACTCTAAGCTCTTACTTTATAGAGTTCTATATGTTTCTGTCTAATCCCTGCATCTTCACCTTTTCCTCTTTCCTCAACCCTTTTACCTTGTTTCTTTTGTGTGCACCTTCCTGAGGTCAGGTTAGTAAATGCATTACTGTTGTCCTTTCAACGGGTTTAAGCTACTATGAGTTCTGCTCAGGATTACTGTCCTCCCTTTTTGCTTTTTCTCACTAATATACGTTTTAACGTCTTTCCATGCTCATAAAGATACAGTGGTGTTTCATTTCCTTATGCCATGCATGGTTTTATGGTTCTTTGTCTCTCTCTCCCTCTCTCGCACCCCTTCCCTCCCTGTCTCCCTTTTCCCATCACCCCTTTTATCATCCCTTCTCTGTCTGTTTCTTTTTCCCCTTCATTCTTATCTTACATGCAGCACATATATCCCTGCAAGAGACAGTGAGCCTTGCCTTTTGATGCTGAGAACTGCTTTCCATCACGGGGACGTGGTGTGTGAACTCGCTCACTTTATACCTGTCTAAACTGTGTGCATATGTGTGTTTCTGTATAATACATGGCTCTACTAGCAATCCCATGTGCCATTACAGAAATACTCTTATTTCCCTCATACACACAATCTCAGATCTCGGAGCGACACCCGACTGTAGCTTCAGCAGCTTGGTGTTTAGTCACACATTGGTCTTGGATTGGGACTGGTGTTACCTAAGCTGTTTTTGTTTTTGTGATACAATGATGCTTAATATGACTATGATTATATCTAAAGCTTATCACACCAAATATCATGAAGCATCTCCTTATCAAATCATTAATCTTTTTTTAAATTTTTTTTTATTTTAGCATGACCCACTTTTCCACTGCAACATGAACTCCTCTCTCTAGGCCCTTAAACATTATACACACAAGCACAGACTCACATAGACACTTAAATTTTTCCAATAGCACATTAGATACAATAAATGGGCTTTTAGGAATCCGTTTGCGAAAATCGATACTTTTCGTCTTTTTGTTATTTGGTTCGATTTTCACAATGTACATGATTAGATCAGCCAGTGAGCCTGTAAGAATGTATGGCTTGAAATGAAACTTCATCAGAAGGTCATAGGTTCAATCCCCAACCCCACCAAGCTGCCCTCAACTGCTCAGATGTATAAAGAGATAACATTGGTCAAAAAACAGCAATTGGAAAAGAGAGTAGTAATGCTAAGTAAAAAATTAGATAAATTATTAATTTACAAAATCGCATTTTACAGTACATCCAACTGTACTTTGTTTGTTTTTGTTCGTTGGTCTAAATCTCGAGGGCATACAACTTTTCTGCAGCTCTACAGTTCTGTCCTTTGGCTCAGTTTGAACTTTGTGGGTGAGTTTGTCAGATCATATCTTTCAAACTATACTTACCTGGAACCCAAAATACACACAACATTTGGTTTAGTTCCAACTCCCGAGCTGTTTCAGGATCTAAACGCTTTCACAGACCACTGGAACTTGACCAAGACACTTGGCGGTTGTTTTGGTCTCCACCCGAGTGTTCTGTGTCTTTCTTTCCAAGGCTCACATAGAGTGTAGAGACTTCCAGCATGGTAGGCGCTCACCTCTTTGCAGTACCCTTCTGTACTGTCTTATACAGTACTTGCATTTTGTGACCCGTATTCTATTAGTCAATAGCACAGTAAATTCATGTAGATCTGTCCACTTCGAGCTAGCCGCTTATAGAGCATTTCCCTATAGTCAATTGTGTGAGGCAAAGTTCAGAGGCATCCTGAGACACAAAGCCACTCGTTTTCACAGGCATATTGTTGGGATATTGGTCAACACTCAAATGCGGATATTTCCTTGAAGTAAGTGTGTATTTAGGGACTCTGCAATTCTGGAAAAATACTTTTACCTTTTATCTGTGATCAAAATGTGCTTTTCTACTTTTTTAGCTGATGTTCACGGCTAAACTACCCTGCCTGACCAAAAAATTCACCACTTCAGAAGAGTCTAATTATTGACCTGCACGAAGTACTCAAAGCAATTAGGAAGATTTGAAATGACGGGAATTGGCTTAAGAACTGTCCGACAAACGTTAGATTAAAACCTGCACTGAACCTTCAACCTGTGATCAGAAAAAAATCATGAATGGAGATCACTTAAACGCTTAGTAGGATGCATGGTAAAAAAAAAAAAAACACTGACAATAGAAATTACAGCTGTGCTTATTAGTGAAAGAGAACTAACAGGATTGGGACTAAACAGCTGTGTGTCCATAAGAAAACACCTCCTCAGGGAAAAACACGGAGTTGAACAGTAATTACATCACGTCGCCGCAAACTTCCTCTTTTGAGCCACATTCCGTGCTCGGGAACACATGAATCGTTCACGAGACCATCTCTGCAATCAGTCCAGGGACTGGTTCCCGAGCTCGGAACGATTTGCGTTTAAACTGACCAAATCAACTGGGTCCGGGGCCTAATGTTCTCGGAAACGCTTTCCGGACCCCAGTGTAAAAGCGCTCTAAATTTGCTAGGGAGCAATGGGAAAAGTTCATGTGGTCTGATGAGTACAGATTGGCCCTATTTAAGAGTGATGGATGGGTAGGACGGGAAGCTCATAGAGTGATGCACCCATCATGCATCGAGACTACTGAACAAGCCTCTGGAGGCAGTGTGCCCTGAATCTTTCACCAAATAGTTCAACTTCATTCTCCCACCTTATCACACTGGCTCACTCTGAGGCTTTCTGGGCATACTTTGATGTGTTTCCTCCCCTACACAAGTCAGCTGTATACAGAGATCTTGACATTACTGATTGATGCACCTTCACTCCGGTCTCAGGCACAGAACTCTGTCACTTCAAAATGATTGTTGACCCCCTCACTAGTCCTGTTCTTGCTCTGAGATTTTAGGAACACGGGTGTCCAGGCAGTGGTATGTAAAGCAAAAGTAAGTCTCATTAGAGAGGTTAAAGATCGCTTCAGGAACAAATTATGCTTGTAATCCAAGGTTCCACTGTATATATTATTTGTATGGTTTTCTTCTTTTTTGCATTTTTTTTTTAATTTCCTTAGAATGCTGTTCATCCTTTTTCACAGCTTTTCTTCAGATTTACAATGTGACCCGTAGTGCTTAAAATATGACCACATTTTATCTAGGAAAGTGAACTTTTTTTTAAGGATTTACTAGACAGCTGGCAGCCAACTATGTTCTGGGTAGTAATGTTATCTTTCATATGCGTACACTCTGAGCTTTCACAGGACATGGGGGTAAAAATGTGTGTAAACAAACTTTTTCCAGTTAGTGTTGTTGTTTTTTTTTGTCACAGAATACTTCCTTCGTACTTGCGTGAAAAACTTACCCCCCCCACACCCCCAAAGAAATGTTAGTGGTGGTGTATATATAATTATGTGCAGTTTATTTAAATTTAGTTTTAGCTTTTTTAGTCTTTTGACTAAAATCTTCTAAAGTTTTAGTCACATTTGAGTTTTTAAATCATTCTTAGTTTTAGTCTATTTTAAGTCAGCCATGCAAACTCACGTCTTTCATAAACAATCATGTAAAAATTATTTTGCATTTAATAATGTAATAACAGTTAAACAAACTTTTAATTCAAATTTTTTAAGTTCATATAAAAATTTCCCTAAAATATCTTGTAATTTGTCTACGATGCTGTTACAGTGCCATGAGCACAAACATTGATGTTTCACTACGTACTTTGTTTATGACTAGTTAAACTGCCAAACGTTTTACAAGAATAACACGAGACTACAGTGCCCCAGAGCGTTGTAAATCAGGAGATATACAGATTTCACATAACTGACTCACATGACTCTCTCCATTTAAAAAGAAACGCAGATAAATGTCCCACCTTTAGTTAAAGTGGCTTTACAGAGCTGACATTAATTTGCTTCATTCAATTAGTACTTGCAGTCTGCAAAGCAGTAGTATTTATGATGCTGTAAAGGTTGTAGAATCGCATGAACTCGTAGTTGATTCAAACCACTCTCAGGGTTTACCGTTACCGAGGTAAACAAGACCACAGTATAATGTTAAAATATAAGATATACTGCCCACCTCAGAGATAATCAAATTACTGTCGCAACTTATAAAAGAACAAATAAATGTCCACAAGTTCAGCAAAATATCTGTTGTTATTATTATTGTTATTATTATTATTATTAGCTAAAACTCTGATATTACAAGTCAATAATTCCATGCCTGAAGTCATTAATTTTCCTACTCCCTCACACTCTCTGATTGTCTGTTCATCCAACTCTAGCGATGATGTTTGAAGGAAATATAGAAAAGTCCCCCCAATTCCAACCTCTTACCCCTGACACAATGCTGACTGTAAATTATTGTTAAATGTAATTTAAGCGACTCACAGCAGCACAGGGACACTATATTACAGAGGGATTTTGTTCTCTTTTTTTCCCAGAAAAAAAATCAATACACTGTAGCTTTAAGCTTATAAAACCCTCTGAAAGAATGTTGGAAAATAATCAGATGTGAGCCTCATTCAAGTGGGAAAATGTTTCCTGTAAAACAAGGAGGGATTGAAAGACCATCAGTGAAAATATCTTAATAGAAATAATAATCAGTCATTGGAAAGGGACTGGGCGCGGGGGGGGGTGGACATTGGGGGTTATGGATAGCAATATCATATGTTTAACAAAATGAATAATTTAATTAATCACTTTTTTTTTTACAAACCCATCAGTGAGTGTCTGAAACTTTCTAAAAGTCCTATTAAAGGTCTTGTACCCCTGTTAATTACACTAACTGTCAGTCGCCAGCTTTGCCAGTTGAGGTTAGTTAGTTCCGCCAGTTAAGGAAAGATATGTTTTGGCAGAGCAAAATAGCTGGTTAAATAAAGAAATGAATCTTAATGTGTTAATAGTGAATGGTGTTTGTGAGGGTGATACTTTGATATCTTATTTTTATGTCCATGAAATTGAGATACGTAAGCGTCCCCTTAACTAGCAGTTCCTACTTAAGATTTTCTCAATACAAGTTTAGCAAGTGACATGAATACCACATGGCTTCTTACAGCATCACTTCTTACCTTTAAATATGTTATACTGTATAGACTACATACATCATTTTATATACAACGGGTGTTCAAGTCAAACCAGGACTTTTGATTGTGCAGAATAAAATTTCCTTTATTTCTGTATCTAATCCTCACTAATGTTTGGGTACCCTCAAGGTAGAAAGATTTCTTAGCACGCTGAGTCATGATTGTCTTCATATCTGAAATCCTGGCCTCTCAGGAACTCCTATAATGGCCCAAATGTGGACAAAACCTTGCAGGAAGGTCAGACCTGTACGGGGAAGGGACAATATCTCCCAGTCGAGTTCCTGAAATGTGCAAGTGGTGGTGAATTATTGTGTGGACAGTTTTCACAGCCAGAGACATGTCTTTTCCAAAAGCTGTCGATTTTCAAGGATCAGCTATTCCACTTTTCGAATGTCAACGGTGGGCTCCGAGCCACTTGGGCTGGAAACGTCATACATCTTTCTTTCAAATGTTTGCACTGTTCAAATGTTTTACTGCAGCTAAGAGTCTCATCACCATGCGGTGCTTGAAGTCTTCTGCTTTTACACCTTCATTCAACAGAAATTTCATCACAATTCCCAGTTTCTTTGAAATGCACACCTTCGATTACCTGTTAACATGTTAAGTAGCTTCTTAACAAACGGTGATAATGATGGAGGTGGACAGTTTTTTTCCCCCCGTTACTTTATTGCTTGAACACTAAATCAGAATAAGATTTTCTCCATGCCCACAAATGCATTTGTCTTACTGTGTTTCTTTTGTCGTATTACTTACTGTAGATTTTGTAAATGCCTATAATTTGGTATATTACCTAATCACTGAGTCCTGGATCTTTCTACTGATTTACTAACCTTAGCAAAGTCAATTGCAGAATAATCATAAAAAACATTTTTTTTTAAAGCAAATACTATCCATGCTGCTGTCTGGAAAATCGGAAAACATGGCTGCTGGAAAAGAAACACACACACAGAACAGAAAATTGTTCTGTTGACCTGTGTGAGCGTGGCAGGTTCAGATAGTGCTATGGTGCTTCAGGAGAAATATCCAGTCCAATCAGATTTCCCAGTGTGTCTAAGTTTTAGTGTTTGTCATAGTTCAGTATGTGTGTGTGTGAGAGAGCGAGAACATGCATGAAGCGAGTGTCTCCAGAACAGGAAGCACTGGTTGATAAAAGAACCAGACGTTACTGCGAGCTTCCTCCTGCGATAAGTTCCTCTCTTCATCTCCTACTCTCTGTACTTTCTCATATCTAACACAATAATGTAAATAATTACTCCATTTCATGAAGGTGAAGAATATCACTGATTTATTTTCCTGGAAATATGAATCACAAATTTGCCAGAAGTGAGTGTGCTGTCTCAAAAATATACACACACACACACACACACACACACCGAGATGTTTCCCCCTCCATCCAACAAGGTCAGTGTGGATTCATACAGTAGAGCAGATACAAATATTTTTCTGACCTTCACCTCTCTCTAAATATCCAGGAGCATTTTGTATTGTGTGTTTTTGGAAACACACAAATACACAGGTTGCAAGATACACACAGACACACACAGACACACACACACACACACAGACACAGACACACACACAAACACACACACAGACACAGACACACACACACACACACACACTCAGAGGAGCATAAGGACCAAAGGTTAATCATGTATTTTCATCAGTTTAACCAGATTGCTGTGTGTGTATATGTGTGTGCATTTGTGTGTGTGAGCACACAACAGTGTGTACTTCAGAGTGTGTCTGCTTTCCATGTGGTTGTAATTTATGTTTTTCTTTTTTCTCTCAGAAACTAAAAGCAAAAATGCTTTCTCAGCTTAAATTTTTGCTCATAGTTTTTCTTTGTATCCAGAGTAGAATATTTCCTCGGAGTAACCACATTTACCACTTTTTTGTGAGTTTATTACGGTCTATAATTAATAATTAAGTCTATAATAAAAAAAAAACATACAATAAAAAAACTTTAATTGTGTGTAAGAGTAAGTGATATTTTAATGGTTTATAAAAATCAGATATCCAGTATCTCAAAATATTAGAATATTTCTTAAGCTCAATCAGAAAGGGATTTTTAATGCAGAAAATCATAGAAATGTTCATTTATGCAGTCAATACTTGCTCAGGGCTCCTTTAGCAGGAAATACTGCATCAATATGGCTCGACACAGAGGTGATCGGCCTGTGGCACTGCTGAGGTGTTACAGAAGACCAGGTCGCTTTAATAGCAGCATTTAGCTCATCTGTATTGTTGGGTCAGGTGTTTTCTCATCTTCCTCTTGACAATATCCCATAGATTCCCACCCCCCAGCCCCCCAAAGATATT
>JAQMYK010000020.1:2133404-2145241 GCA_030014345.1 Clarias buthupogon
TAGTGCATTAAACATCATTTGGGAGGGTTTTAGCTTTCATATGAGCTATTTCTGAAAGCAATTGATTAGTTAAAAAAATCAGGCTGATAGTAGGTGTTTCTACAAAATGGATAAGCGACAAGACTTTTGTCAGGGACTGTATAATACAAGCATCAAGACTTGTAATATTTTGTAGCTTGAACACAGAGGTTGAAGGAATTATAGGATTCCAAGTTTAGACTCAGAGGATTGGGAGTTTAAAAAAAAAAAAAAAAAAAAAAAAAAACCTTCACATATGCATTATATTAAGGCAGGGCTTTGTAAAGCCACTGCAGAAACCCCTTTCTCTCTCTCTCTTAGAGACAGAAGGAGAGACAGTGAGTGAGAGAAAAACTTCACTTAAATGCACCTTTGGAAAGACAAGACGCACAGAAATACAACTTCATTACAAAGTCTTTTATTTAAACAAGGCATTTTGAAAATCCAATATTTATAACTGTATAGTATTTACAAGCGACTTACTAATGTGCTTCTAAGTGTTTCTTTTTTGTTGTTGTTGAAAGGTTAACCCAAATACCCAAGAAACAGTGCTTTAGTCATCATTTAAAGTTGTACAGAGAACATGGCTTAAAAAAAAAAAAAAGTAAATTAATATAAACATTTACATTAAACTTTCACCCTTGTAGCACACAGTGCAACCATAAAACAATCCCTGCAATATCTTGTATAACATGATAAACCAGATTCAACAGGGGGAATCCATTTATTCTTCTAACTCGTCTGAGGAAGTTTTCCCCTGCCACCATCACTCCCGGTTGAATATCGTGTTGGAAACAGGTAATTTTTTTTGGGTGGCTGGTACGGATTATCTGCATTTACATTATCGGAAAATGTGTTTCGCAATACGAAATTCGGCCTTAAGAACTCGCCTCTGGAATGGATTAAATTTGTATACTTCGTTACTGTACTTTGAGTAGTTTTATTAGAGGAAATTCTTACTCCGCGCAAAAATACCAGGATTTTTACTTGACTACATCTTTGCAATGTTGTTGCGTTACCTAATCACACTGATGTACTGTAGTACTCGAAGCAGGAATTTCACCACCTGCTGACTATTATGCACAACTGTGTGACTTCCAGACGCACCTAATTATGCAACACATGTTCGAAATCATAAATGGAGCTGGTTACAGACAGTGATGAGAACTGCCGAGAGCAAGAGAGAGATCATGTAAAAAGGCTACTGTGAGCAAACAAGCTCTGTAGTAATGGTATTTACTTTTACTGAAGTACACAAGTAAATGGAGGACTTCTACTTTTACTTGAGTAATATTTGCACTGGGGAATCTCAAAGTATTTGCGTACTTTACTCATCTCTCTTTAGGACCTATTTCGAAACTGACAATGAAGACACTGCAGTCAACACTAGTTCGAAGACAAACCAAGTTCAAATGTAAGTGCAGATTAAACAGGTGTTCATGCTGAACGTAGACATGGTGCTTGTTTGGATTTTCAGGAGACATCTGCAGCACCTGGTGAGAAAGACATGGACAAAATAAGCCATCAGTACACAGAATTGACTTCCCATATTACATTATGATGCACACAATCTTGGTTGTCTGTTCTTTCATCTTTTTCGAATCTCTGCCTGAAAGAGGAAGCGCATTAAAGATTTGTCAATTTGTTGCACAGAAGCCAGGCTTATGCAGTAGCCTTTTGACCCAGTTTTTGCAGGCAGTTGCTGTACCTGCATCCAGTGGGCAAAGCATAGGAGGGACAGTTATTTCAATTAATGCATCAATGCAAATAAGATGTCTCTCTGCTTTTAAACTTTGCATTCAGGGCATGGATGTTTATTCTTCCACTGAAATTACTAGTTATTAATAGAATCAGAAATACTACATTCAATTTTGTTTTACTTTTACAAAGGGTCCAATAATTCCATAGGCAATGCGCTCGCTCACCTGGAAACTTGAATAAGGCACATCTTATTTTCTCAGCTCAAGCATTCCCATTCAGCTCCTGGAAACAAAAAGGACACAATATTTTAGATATTATAGTGATATACCCAAGCTCAAGCACTAAAGGTTTAAGGACGCATTGTTTCTCCCGACAGGATCCGAAGCAAGGAAACAAAAAGCAGCCTTTACTTTGGGTTTTTTGAGAGAATTCTTCTTCCCCCCGTGTTAATCATTTAGGACATGAGAGGTCTTAAATGGGCAATAAAGGGGATAAGAGACAAAACACAAATGTATTATCCATTAAGAAGCTCACCTGCTGTGATTTTTCTCTCCCCATTTCCTAAGCAGATGCTTTAACCTGACACTCCTAACCTGTGTCAACATAAGCGTTCATATAAAATAACATTTAAAATGTACACCAGTTGAATAAAGAGCAGATTTCTTATTCTTCAGAGTGTTTCATGATTTCAACAATGCTTACCTTGAGAGTTTCAGCAGAGCTCATCAGCTCAGCCAGGTGGCTGGGGATCCAGTCTGGGGAGGAGGGGGGTGGTGGACCAAAAAAAAGAAAACAAAAAACACTTTTTTTAAATATTAGGATGACAAATGCAATCATAAGCAACAGAACTCAACACTAACTGCTGGTCTTGGTGATAATTTGTATACTGTTTAAATACATTTCATCTTGCCTTTAGAAGAGGCAGCTCATGAAATATTTTTTCCTTAAACAAGCTCCAGGGTCATGCAGATGCGCCCTGACCCGTGGTTTGCAGGCAGTTGCTGTAAACCCCTGTTGTGGCCACTATAAACATATTCCTCCTATGCTTTGCCTGCAATGGGCAAAGCATAGGAGGAACGATTTACACAACTCTTGTCTTCTACGTGCATTTAATGTCACATCCAGAACATGGACTCTCTCTTTTTTGGATGCATGCAAACTCAATTTTTTTCATGTTCAAGCTCGCTTACCCGACTACCCCAAACACGACAGGTTCTCCATTTTTGCAGCTTAACATTTCCATTTCGGCTTCTGTGAACCAATGAGTACACAAAGTTGATATATAGGGGCGATATGACTAAGCATGAGACATAAGGACTTGTAAGATGTATGTTGTATTGTTTCTCCCGACAGGATCCGAAGCAAGGAAAAAAAACAAGCCTTTACTTCGGGTTTTTTGAGAGAATTCTTCTTCCCCCCTGTGTTAATCATTTAGGACATGAGAGGTCTTAAATGGGCAATAAAGGGGATGATTATTCTTCATCATTACTGTATTTTAAGAAGGTCACCTGCTGAGGTTGTTTTTCCTGTCCAGGTGCTTCAGCCAAACACACCTCTAACCTGCAAAGACAACATTATCACTGCATATTCAATATATAGAATATATTTAAGAGATATTGGTATCAGACCAAAGTGCACTCGGTTAAAGGAACCAAATTTCATCACAGACAGTAATTAAATTCTTCACGCTCATAACTGCAATGCAGTCATGACCTCTTTCTCAATTATTATAAGTCTTGGTATTCTTTATGTGGTGTTTCACAAAACCACACAGGCAATGTCATTGTTTACATTTTCTGCTTTCATCTTTTTTTTTGTATTTTTACAATTGGTGCTTTAGTAGGAGAGACTGTTGAATTTCCACCTGTAAAGTCACACCAATAAAACTGCATTGTAAGTTAAATGACATAATGCCTTTAGGCTACTCCATTAGCTGCGAACAGAACACCACGCACAGTTCAGAGATGTTTGGAACAAATTGGAAGCAATTATTAATGAGTCAAAGTGTTTTTTTTTTTTTTTTTTTTTTTAAAGATGACAATTATCAGAAGTGTGTTCTTGCTGAAAGTGTTTCTGGTTTTGAATGTGTATTTTGGCAGGAAGTTGCTCTACTCTCAGTACTGCAGGTCATACAAACCAACTACCACCATAACACCACACCCGGCAGTGTAATTAACGATAGTAGAACCTACTACACCAATATAGCAAAATATCCCAATGCTGTTACCGTCCGTTATCAGCACTTGTGAAATGCCTCTACTCCAATCAATCAAATTACTCAGTCGGAATTAACTGTTGTATAATGAACCATTTCAACTTAGATTCATGTTTTAGACTACAATAAAGTACCATTGTTATCCCTCAATTATTTCTTAAATACAACATTCAATGGACCTGTAAAGTAATATTTTAAGTATTTTAAATATATTTAACACAAATGTGACATTGAGTGTGGTGGCATAATCTTTTATATTCTCTAAATAAAAAAATAATATCCTTGCTGTTTTTATTAATAAACTCTGTAGAGTAATAATGAGTAGATCCTGGGTTAGTAGTTACAGACATAACTATTTGTAACACACCATGTTGGAGAACAATTGTGCAACCACGTGGCCTCATAAAGCATGCATGATCAGCACTAACAGGACACCCAGCTGCATTTTCTAGTCCTTTATACTTAACCATGATCATTAATCGAAATTAATCATTCATTTTACATGAGGGAAAAAGCGCTTAATTGAACAGAAGTAGAGCTCACCTTACCCTTCCACAGGAGAGAGGAGAAAGACCAGGGTGAGGGATCGCTATGGGTAAGACACGAGGAAGAAATGAATTGTGGGTGTTGCACATGCGCACTGCGATACATGCTTTTAATGATTGATATAGGGGGGAAAGTTCAGGTATCTATCTGCCTTTATGTTTGTGTAAAATTATATATTTTATATAAATATAAAGCGCTAAACACATGATAACGCATACCTCCATAATAAATTAGAACGAAATACAAACGCGCGACTCTGTTAATCCTGTTAATTCATTTCCTGGTTTGTTACGATTGGTTACAATTGAGAATAAGGACTCTCTGATTGGTGCATCTATCCGTCAATCAAAAAAAAATCAAAGCCCGCCCCGTTTCCCTGACATCACCATGGCATCACCGGTGGAGTGGGCGTGGCTTTGGTGGCTAGCTAGTTCCCTGCCGCAGGAACTGATGTTTACTGTAAATTCTTTTCAGATTTAATATCACGATACGATGACTTTCAAAGACAAGAATGAGTTGAGGAGATTCTTACGGATCTGTGTGCTTTAGGAGAGAGATTTGAGTGAGGAAATAAACCGTGCTGCATGTCAGTTGGCCTCCTGGTCCGAGCTGCACGAGACCTGCTGCTCCTGCACACTGCTCCATCATGTTTATTTCATAACCATGGCGTCTAGGAGGATCCTGTGAACTAAATGACTGTCAGAAACATCGCCTCCATCTGTAATATGGTAAGTGCACAAGCCTATTGTGTCCTAGCTAGCTAGCGAGCCCAAGTCCTGAGCGCGCTCTCTCTCTCTCTTTCTCTCTCTCCCCCCCTCTCTCTCTCTCACTGTGTGTGTGTGTGGATGTGGATGCTGATATCCATGGTCTTGCTCCCTGGCACACAGCCTCCATCCAGAACTACATGCATGCACAAAAAAATCCTCATTATACACTATACCAAAGGAAATAATATCATGCCGTTTACATTTGAGTGTCTTTTGCATGCTCTGACATATGAACACCTCTTCCTGATTTGAAATGTGCTTCTCCAGGACCAGGGTCAGGGTCCTGTGCACATTACATATATACACTATATGGACCAAAGTATTTGGCCAAACCTGCTATGGTGGTTTAGTGTTTAGCACTGTGGCCTTGCACCTCCATTGTCTGGGTTAAATTCCCGCCTCAGAGTCTGTGTGCATGGAGTTTGCATGTTCTGTCATGCTTGGTGGGTCCCTCTGGGTACTCTGGTTTTTTCTCACAGTCCATGCCATGTAGATTAGGCTAACGAGTGTTCCCACATTGCCGTGTGTGAATTTTTCCCCACAATGGTCCTACAATTGTCATAAAAATTGGAATAAATACAATAGTCACCATTGACCTCCACAGTGTCTAGCTGGACTACAGAGATTCCTAGATAGATGGATAGATATATTTGTAGAAACCAGTAGTGACTTTAATATGGAGTTGGTCCCCCTTTTGCAGCTATAGCAGCTTCCCCCTTCTTGGAAGGCTGTCCACAAGATTTTGGAGGGTTTCTGTAGAAAATTTATGAGGTCAGGCACTGATCTTGGACAGGAAGGCCTGGCTTGCAATCTGGGTTCCAGTTTACCCCAAAAGTGCTCTGTGAGGTTGAGGACAGTGTTCTGTGAGGGTTCTTCCACACTGAACTCATCAAACCATGTCTTTATAGTCCTTGCTTTATGCACTAGGTCACAGTCATGTTGGAACAGAAAAGGGCCTTCCCCAAATTGTTGCTTGGAAGCATATAATTGTCCAAGATGTCTTGGTACACTGAAGTATTAATATTGCCCTTCACTGGGGATGGGGATGATTGAAACACCTGAATTCAACTATTAACAGGCTTGGCAAGATACATTTGTCCATATCATACATGTATGAAGTGAACAGATCTGAAAAGAAGGAAACTAACAGTAGTTATAGCAACGGCAACAAATTATGGTGTATAAATTTTATTCTTAAAACTAGGAGTGTCCGTTTACTTCTTTTATATCACTAGTCTGTAAAGGTGTACAGTGATGTATACAGAGTCCAGATCCAAGATTTCTGTCAGGTACTTTGAGATATCACCAGTGTTTGTCAAGATATTTTGATAGTTCCTGGAAGAGTTCCCGTGTCTTATGCAGAAATCTTGCAACTAATGTGAAAACTGTTTCTAAGCACTGCGTGTATTGCCTGTACTTTCCATGCTTCTTTATCCAGTCATCAGAGATCAGGCTTATTTCAGTGTTTGGATCTTAAGACTAATCTCTCTAAGCTAAGATGAATGTCTCAGTCACATTTCAAGCTGCCAAGCAACTTAGTCAGCTGAGCTAATAATGTACAGCACTGAACTGTACTGTAACTGTAACTCTTGATTTTTCCATTGTGTCAAACCACTGACCTGTGAAGCTCATGTGCTGGAGTTTCTCTAAAGAAGGAGATGACAACTGTTATCAGGTCCTTCTCAAGATTTGTTTTACAACAAACAAATGAGTTTCGACTTCAGGGGTGCTGACATCAAGTCACCTGGTCTGCGAACCTAAGGCAGCCCAGTCTTCAATGTTTTCCACTCGCATCACGCCAAACAAATCACTGCTTTTCCCCAGAGCCTGACAAATCTTTGTCTTCCATCTCCCAGTATACATAACCCAATTTAAGGGCAAATCCATAATCTGTTCCCACTGGCCATGATTCCATTATATAGATCATGAGCAGTATGGACATTGAATATGACATTCAATTAAATTCAGTTTTATTTATATAGCTTGTTTAACAATGGTCATTGTCGCAAATATGTACATGGCTATAAATATGTGGCTGGAAGATCAGTACGACAGGAGATGTCTTTGAATTGCTGGTATTGTCGTCTAGCCTCTGATTGGCTGAAAGTGCACAAGCAAAGAGTTGATATTGAGCGCACATAGGAGAGAGAGTGAGGTTTGAGAAAGTGAAAATAAAAATGTGTGTTTTGCAAAACTGAGTTTTCTGCTTAGGTTTTTGGCATGAAAACAACAGCATACTATGACAACCCACCAAGTAAACTGCAGTGTTTCGGAGAACAATGCCATTACGATCAATTAACTGGTAGTGGCCAGTTCCCTCTCATGCTACCGCTCCTGTACCTGTGTATTCTGCTACCATGAGAGCGATGTACTGAGAGGCCATAATTTCAGCGGATACCAGCTGTCGAAAAAAGAATAAGAAGGGCATACCTACGGTCGCACCTGCTCTGCAGAGAAACAGTTTTGCATTGTGAGCAGGCTCTTCTTTAAAAAACACCCATGAGTATTAACCCTTAAAACTCGAGCGGCAACGCAGCATTGGCAAATGACCCATTTAACACCTGCTTATACGGCTGTCCTGCCAGTGTGTATCGCACTGTGCATTTGGGTTTTCTGATAAGTCATGAGAACCAAAGTTATTATTACTTTTAAACCGCAAAACTTTTAAACGCACAAAATGCAGTTGTTGTTATTTTTTGGTGACAGAAACAACCATAAAAACTCATGATCTTATGAATCTGTGCCATTTCTTTGCCTATGTGACCCCCTTTTTTTTATTTTTTGCTCTGTCATGTCTGTATAGTTGGTTAAAATAAAATAAAATTCAGCTTCATATTGCCTGGATTGTGCTGAAAAAAAAAGGGGTCAATATGAAATCATCAGACCACATGACCTTTATCTGTTACTCCAAAGTCCAATCTTTATGTTCCCCAGCAAACTGAAGCCTTTTTTCCTGATAAGTCTTAATAACAAGTGGTTTTCTTGTGGGGACACAGCTGTTTAGTCCCAATGCTGTGAATTATAATCACATTGTATGCTTATGGTAAAGTGTTTCCATCCATTCATAATTTTTTTTCCCCAACCACATTTCTTCCACAAAGTTCACTTTTCTATCCTTCCAGGTTTTGATAATGTGTAATGTAATGTGTAAAATAATAAGGTAATGATAAAGGTTTCTTAACCCAGTTCAAGTAATTTCAAATTTCCTTTGTTGTTTTCTTTGCTTGATGCAGCCCAATAATTTTACCCTTCTTAAATGGTGACTTTTTTTGACCATGCAATGCATATTAGAATTGAGACAGGATCTGTTTTATTTTTTTCTTATCTTAGTTGATATGTAAGCTGAACTGTTGCTTGGGGCAGGTTATGTGATCATCTTTGAGCATATGACTGGTCACATGTACATTATAAGGATGTTCTGCTCGGTACTCTTAAGAGACTTTAGAGACATAAAGGGCAGGAATGTCTAAATGCCTAGTTAAATGTATCAGCAGTTATACTCCTTCTAAAATGATGCCACTTTACTGCTACAATCTTTGAGACTCTGCAGGATAAACAGTGTAATGTTCCTGCTAGCTTAAGGAAAGAAAATGTATATTCTTTAATGTACTCTGCTAGACAATGCAATGCTTGTATACCTTTGACATGAAGGGCATTTTAGGCTTCATATGACTGAAATTCAAAACCGCACTAGATTACGGTTTTCTCAGAGGGAAGAAAAGTTGAATTGCGTTCTCAGATTATTATTGTCACATGATGCACAGTGCAGGAGTTTAGCTCCAATCACCTGTCACCTTTCCACGGACCTTAGATGGATGGTCCCAGAGAGACGCTGGATGTCACTTGTGTCCGGAGAGGGATTCATCTTACATTCTCATTACTCTATATCCAGAAAGGATTTTTTTTGTTCTGATGACAGTGGTAATGACCTATAGCCTCTGCTGATGTAAATTGGTATTTGCTGTCATATATGATTCTATCTTAAATAGAGCCTCAGTCCCAGTAGAATAGACGCCCTCATAGCGTCATGCTGCCACCACCATGCTTGACTGTGGGGATGGTGCTCTTTTTGATCAGCTGTCTTGTTTTTATTATTATTATTATTATTATTATTATTATTATTGATTTTGGCAGGCAATGGCTGTTTAATTTCTAGGAAAAGGACTTGCATCAAGTCACCCTTAACCCCATAACCCAGACATATGAAAAATAATAGAGCCTGTAGTCACATAAAGGGTGTAAACATCCCTTAATGTTCCTTTTTAGATTACTTGACACCCTCTTGAAATGTTTTATTCTTGTGCTTTTGTCAGTTCTGGTTCTTGGTCATGTTAATGTGGCGCCCCAGGTCTCCACTGTGAATGAAACGTGTTTTAAAAAAAAAATTTTTTACATCAAAATGTCTGCAATTTTATTGCAATTTTATTATTATTTAATTTTATTGGGATGTATAAACATTTTAATTATAATAAAAATACAACAATAATAACAACGATATAAAAGATAGTAGTAAATCCGTATGCAGCCCTCCCCATGGTTTCATATACGTGTGAACCATGGATTAATCGCAACGTTTAACCATCATAATGCAAAATACACTTTTTTGCTCGTTCAAACTCTGCCTTGAGCACTTTTCATGTGCTCCAGGGTTGCCAGAACTATCTACTGAACTGACTTCACCATACAAGTCTTCTATAAATGTCAATCTTTTTTACAAATTCATTCACCAGAAATCAGTTAGACTTGAACACCTCTTGTAGATAGTTATAACATCAAAGGGATTGAAACTATTTCACCAGACCTATTGATGCCAGGTCAGTAAGTCAAGTGATTAAATGTGATGTTCCTGAGTTGTGAGACAACCTGCTGCCTTGAGTAATACCGATTTAGAGTGAAATGATATCTTGCTGCTTTAAGCGTTGGAGAAGTATGACTACACAATGGCAGGCACACAACCAGGGGGTGGGGTGAGAGAGCAGGGGCTTTTACAGTATAATCAATAAAAGAGAACTGACCTTAGATGTGACTTCAGGCACCATAGTTCACTTTTTATTTCTTGCTGAACAGATGAGACTTATTCTGTAAATTGGTAGGAAGCTAGTGATCTGATTTGTCCTGACTGTAGGAGTACTGTGTGGAAATAAATGAAGTAGGCACACATCTCTTACAATTTCAGGTTTGCAATGTAAAAAATAAAGTTTGTGATGTCAGATCGGTTTATTGTAGTATATCATTCAAAACATTTCAAGTAAAAAAATGAATAATTTTAGATGAAAAAAAGTAATAAAATGATTAACAGCCACAATAACAGTGTTGTACAAGTGTCTGCACATCTCTACTGATAAATTCTCAAAGCTCATTTTGCTTGTTTTTGAAGTAGTCTACCAACACTACGCATCTAGATTTTTTTACTTGCGTTTTAATCCAATCTTGTTGCCTAAGATCTGCCAAACAATGAGAAAAACTCCTGTACTGTACCTTTCTAAAAAAGTCTACAGGTCTACAGGTTATTGAATTCTGAACTTAACTTGGGTCATTCCAATATGTTAAATGGGATGTGTAATTTTGGGTTGTTATCATACTCGAAGGTGTAGATTTTCATCATCATCAGCTGTCTAATAGAGTATCATACATGTTTTGTGTTAAAACAGATATTTAGACCTATCAATGACATGATGCACACTCCAGTCCCAGCAGAGAAAAAGCAGGTCTACATCTAGATGTTGCCACCACCATGATTGCCCCTGGCAATGGGGCTCTACAGGTGGTCAGCTGTCTTCGTCTTTTGTGCCAAACCTTTTTCACATCGTTCCAGGTGGAAAGGTTTGGGGTAGCACGGACATGTTATGAACCTGAAAGGATGTTGTCACGTGCAAGGAATGAGCAGCACTCAGCAGATACTCCTGCAGTTTTTTCAAGTTTTCTTCTTGTCCTTCTGCCTGATTTGGAGGGACCTCCTGTTCCTGGTGATGCATTGTGCTCTTCTTCTGATGGATACCTTTACACGAGGTGATCCTGTAAATGCTTTGTAGTGTGAAAGTAAGGAGTTCAGAAGAGAAGTAAGAAAACAGCTGATCTTTATTTGCGGTGGATCAGACTTGCATCAGTGACTACAGGTCCATGTTAATTATATTTGAACATGAGCTACTCAAGAAGTTGGGTTATTCTAATTTTTTTATTTTTTTTTTGGAGTTAGTTTTGTCAGTTGCTGTATTGCACTAAAGGTGATAAAAGGTCTGACATAATTTATCCTGGTTTTTTAATTTAAAAAATGCTATATTAAAAGTGACATGTAGACCTTTTTTTATCCAGTATACACTGATCAATTATAACATTAACACCACATAACAGGAATAAGTTAACACTGATTACCAAAACTGGTGACAGGATAATGGGTCCGAAGGCTCATCTATGCCTCCAGGGACCAACGGTCAACCTGTCTGGTCCGATCCTACTGAAACGCCAATACTGCCTCCGAGTGGTGCAGTGGTAAAGTGCTCGCCTTATCATCCAGAGATCGCTGGTTCGATCCCCAGGTGATGCTGTAACCTCTCACAGCCGGAGACCTCGAGAGAGCTAAATTGGCCGAG
>JAQMYK010000020.1:2160947-2171820 GCA_030014345.1 Clarias buthupogon
CGGTAGCAGAGTAGGTCACGTCGGCAGCTCAACCAATAGGATTAAACTGCCGTCACATCGTAAATGTATCGCCAACACTCGACGATACATATTGTAACATTTTTGCATCGCGAAATATCGTACTGCGATATTTCGTTACATGCCTAGTAACTAGTCCCGCACCGTTTGTCGTAGACCCATGTGTGAGGTGTCAAATTGTGCCGCCTATTCGGGAATGGGGTGCTATGACTTTTCTAAGGGGTGGGCGGATAATTGCCCCCGCAGGGGGCAATTAACTGCACCCAAAATCCCATTGACTTAACATTGAGGCCAACTTTGACTGATTGTGGCGCAGACAGGGAATTTTGTAGAAACGTGAAAATCACCACATTTGAAGAGGTTTGCAACCTGTCAGAACATACTGCGGAAGAGGGTATAAGTTTTACCCCCGGGGCAAGAGAGGTCACCAAATTTGACCCATTGACTTATAATGGGGATTTTTGGCGAATCACTAGTCCCGCACCGTTCGTCGTAGACCCATGAGGTGTCAAAACGTGCGGCTTATTCTGGAATAGTTTTCTATGACTTCTCGTCGCGATTCGTCGCACGGTTTTCCCAAAATTCCCAAAAAATGATAGCACACTTTTTTGTGAGTTTGGACCCTTCCACGCCGGACAGCTTTGAGACGACGCCCACATATGTTACACCGTTGCGTCCGGCTCAATCGGGACTGCGTTTCAACCTCGGCGACCTGAAGCGATCCGACGCACGATTTTCCCGCAATTCCCAAAAAACTACAATCCCATAGACTTAACATTGAGGCCAACTTTGACGGATTGTAGCGCAGAGAGGGAATCTTGTAGAAACGTGAAATTTACCAGATTTGAAGAGGTTTGCAACCTGTGTCAGAAGATACCCCGCACAAGGGTATAAGTTTCGCCCCCGGGGCAAGAGAGGTCCCCAAAGTTGCCCCTTAGACTTATAATGGGGATTAATGTTGAATAATTAGTTTGTCTTAGACCCATGAATGAGGGGGCAATTAACCGCTCATAGACTTAACATTGAGACCGACTTTGACTGGGTCCCGCACCGTTTGTCGTAGACCCATGAATGAGGTGTCAAACCGTGCGGCTTATTCGGGAATGCGGTGCTATGACTTTTCTCAGGGCTTAACATTGAGACCAACTTTGACTGAGTTTGTTGTCAACCTATGAATGAGGAGTCAAATTGTGCGGCTTATCTGGGAAGGGGGTGCTATGACTTCTGTAAAGGGCTGGGCGGGTATTTTCCCCCGCAGGGGGCAATTAACCGCTAGTCCCTCACCGTTTGTCGTAGACCCATGAATGAGGTGTCAAATCGTGCGGCTTATCTGGGAAGGGGGTGCTATGACTGTTCTAGGGGGTTGGCCGGTTAATTGCCCCCGCAGGGGGCAATTAACTGCTCATAGACTTAACATTGATTTAACTGTGGAACCGACTGTCTTAGAGACACGGGGGAAAGCTCATTTAACTCAGGCAACCAATCACTCTTTTGCATTTATCATCATGCTCATAGGCCACGCCCCCTAGCACCCTCATTAGCATGCTGTTAGGATGATGCTAACACGATTAGCATTTTGCTATCCTGATGCTAATGATATTAGCATGTTGCTAGCATCATGCTAATTACATCAGCGCATTGCTAGCATGATGCTAACGCTATTAGCATGTCGCTGGCATTATGCTAACTATAGTGGCATTTCGCTAATTACATGTGTAGAATGTACCTAGCGTGATGCTAGTGTTGCTTGCATGACGATTGGCTGATTAGCATGTTGTTAGCTTTATGCTAACTATATTAGCATGTCCCACACTGATTAGCACCGACCCGGCACGCGCATAGACACACTTAAAATTTCTTCAGGAATTTTCCCTCTCTAGTTGATATCTGCCATTTTAAATCATGTCCAATCAGTGGATTCCAGTCACCTTCTAGAGACATCTCAAGATAATCAAAGCAAAAGGGATGTACCTGAGATCCAGGTTTTAAGTGCCTTTAGCCAATGAGAGATTTCAGTTTTTGATTAAAAAAGGAAAAAAAAAAAGAAAAGGGGGAGCAATAAAATGTAAGAAAACTGAAAGATTTGTAGATATTTTTTAAAATCCAAATTAAATGATGTATGCAGGTGATTTTCACCTTGTGAGGTAATCTGGTGTTCATGAAAAATTACTTAACCCACAGTTCAAGTTAAAAAGCTTTAATTCTTTTTATTACCTTTTTATAATTTTCTACCAACATCAATGTTTAATCGATACTGCATGCTGTATCAATATATCATCTTGACTTTTCTGTGATTCTTCTCATTAATAGTCATGTTGATGTTTAGGCTCAGACCATGCTGCATTTTTTGGCAAGTTAAAAAAATTATATATCACAGGAAAAGGTTAAATAAATTGTTTAACCCAACACTGGAGCATAAGTCTTGGTTTCATTATAAACTTCTACTGCCCTCTCCTGTTTCCAAACTGCCATTACAGCATTTGTTAAGTTTACTGTTGTCTGTTAATATTATAGCAGGGTGATGCAATACCATTATCTGTACCTGTCTATTGCTCCAGATATTTATATACATTTTTGGATTTAAGTCTGAAATGTACATGGTGTAAAGCACAATATTTATTATTATGTTCATACATGTACCTTTTCAGAACATAATTTTATTCAGTCTTTTTCAATTTTATTTAGTCTTGGCACTTTCTGCCATGTTGTCTTTAAGAAAAAATAATAGTTTGCTTACTCTTGCTCACTCTAGTGCATTTATACACTGTTCAGTCCAAATAATGTATATATATGTTATTACATACCCATCATTTTGTTTAGTCTGTGATCTACAGATTTGAGTTATTTTTGCTTACGGATATTTGTAGTTTATTAAAGGTACAAAACAACATTATTACCTGGTTTAAACAGTGTTCTTGTATTATTGATCTATAGTATATTGTTTGATAGGGTTGTTACTGTATTTATGGGGAAATATAGTAGAAAACAGGCAAGATACAATCTCAAAACATCATCAATCAGTGTACTCAGTGTTGATTATGAACACATTGATTTTTGGCAGGCTCCTCACCGTCCTCACAGCAACAGAAAACAGATGAGATCTCAAAGCACACCTGATGTACAGTAAGTGTGTGTGTGCGTGCAAACAAAGACTATTAAGAGCTCCTGTTTCGAAATACCAAACAAAAAAATAATTACTTACTGCACACATATTTTTGTGCGATAATTTTTTTTTAAAGGAGGAAAGCTTCAATCATTTCCAGGAATCTAAGCCTTAATATAGGACAGAGCAATCCACCTTTTTGTTAAATAAATAATGACATGGTGAAAAAAGTTCTAAGTTGTTGTTTGTGTGAGGTTGTATCAAATATAAATAAAATAAAATGAACTTCTCTGTAATGCAGGATCCTGTTAACACAAGGCAGACTGCTGACTTTTAAATCTGTGAACAGACCTAAATGCACATAAAAGCAAGGAGCAAATCCAATTACACTCCATTAAGCCAACAATATCGGCAAGTTAAGTAATGCCACTTTTCCATTCGTCTAGGATTTTCTGAAGTCCAACAAGTGATCGTGAAGGCCAACGAGGACCAGTGCATTTATTCCCATTTGTACGACCGTGCAAATTTGGAAACGCCAATTAGCCTAATCTGCATGTCTTTGGGAGAAAACCAGAGTACCCGGAGGAAACCCACTGAGCTTAGGGAGAACATGCAAACTCCATGCACACGGACCCGAAGTGGAAATCAAACCGGGGAGCTGGAGGTGCAAGGCCACAGTGCTAACCATTAAACCACATGCTTCCATAATACCACCTTCTGACACTATGTACAGTTACAAATCATACTCGTATGACATCTGGGTATCAACACATTTTAACCTCTCCCTTTTTAGAAACAATACAGCAGGAATAGCTGACCTAACACCTAACACCAGGAATAGCTGAATGACGCTCCTCAGCACCCAGCGAATGTACACCAAAATTTTACACCGCAATGTAGTACCCCTAAACACAGACCGTAGTCTAACTTAGAAAATAAACTCCCAAAATGTAACTTTCACATTTGTATGCCTAACTCCTAACATTCAACTCCATAAATTTACGGTGTGGATAGACAGATAGATAGATGGATCCTCATATTCCTACATTTCTGTATTTGTATCCATGTAGAACTGTTCAATGATCTGTTCAATATGAATAATGTATTTGTATTTGGTTACAGTCATATTGCAGATCCACATTTCTGCACACAGGAACGGACACATTAATGGAGTAGACATGGAAACATTACAAAGCTGAACACATATTCCCACTGGGTTAGTCATTCATCTTAGTGATGTCTTGCCTTACACACAAAACACCGATTTCTTCAACAGCTATGCAAACACAGCCAACATGTTCTTCATGCTCGACCTATGCAGGAGTTTTTGCTTTTGTTGATTGTTTATTGATTTGTCCATAGTTGGATCGTCAGTGCAGACAAAACACAGATCCAGACAGCTCTAAATCTTTCAAGCAAACAATCCACAGCTGAAAAGCCTCAAAGCCTCAATAACCAAAGTAGCAATAAATTACGAGGACTTTTCAGGTCATCAGCCCTTTCAGACCCTTCACAATTCATTTACACCGAAACAATTAGGTTCACTCAGGAAACTCTTTAGCAGTGTTGCTGAAAATCTATTTGCTAATTTCTGACCTATTTGGGGGTTGGATGTTTTGTATATAATGCAAATTTAATTAGCTCGGGATTTGCAAACGAAATAATAGTATAGCACAGTTCATCACAAATGTGTTTGAGATTGTGGTTATATATAATTATATAATTAAAATACAGTATATTGGGGTTCCACTGAAAAGAGACATTGGTGGCTTAGTGGTAGGTTTCTTGCCATGCGGTATCCCAGCGCCTAAACCCCAGCCACTGGATGTAGTGCCGATCCAAGGAAGGGCTTCTGGCCTAAAACTTAAGTTGTATGCAGAACGGAAGGACTGCTGTGACGACCCCACAACGGGAGCAGCCGAAAGACTTGGTGCAACAACAAAAAACATTCTATCTCTATACCATACCTATCTTATTTTACCACTGAGATACAGTAGCCCTGCATGATTGGCTGATTAGAGAATTGCATGTTCCTAATAAATTGGGTGGTAAGTGTAGTAGCTATAGAAAATGCATATGAAATCAAAATAGTGGATTACTCTTACTGTAATCCTTTAGTTTGGATTATTAATATGATAATTATTCTTTATTTATGGTTAAATACTGTAATTAATAAAATCAGTAAACTAATATTTATGAACTCAGTGTTGAACAAAATGCATTTTTTAAACATTTCCTGGGAAAGAATAACATAATTTTCAGTTATCATTATCTTATATTTCGCAGCTGGGATTTTGGAATACAGGGTCAGGCGAAGTTATGGAGCTGTTTTAATTATAAATTTCAAATAGGCAAATCATATTCTAATCAAGTATTTACGATAGATCCTAAATCTCAGTTCTGACCTTCATACTGTTTTTAAATAGGTTTATTCTATTCTGGTGATGTCTGTTTGCATGCTGAATTTCAACCTTGAAAAAACATGTACACGCATGATATTCTAAATATCAATGCCAGAAACAACATCTGTTCTGGTGTTATCCTCCAAAAATCATTTCCTTTCAGAATGCCAGGTTATTCGTTAAACTGTCACAGAGGCAAATGAAAGAACGCTTTGCTTTAACATTCCTTATATAATACTATATATTCAGACTCAGAGTATATTTGTTGTTCTGCCAGCTGTACTTGTGGATGGAATCTGTCTCAGTTCTGGCCAAATCTTGCTGACAGTAGAAGAAGACTCTGAAGACAGTGGCAGCAGATCCTTTATGTGCTGTAAATTGCAATTTGTGCTAGAGTAGCTCTTCCAGACCGGCTAGCCCTCACTCCCCATGCATATCAGTGACCCTGTCTCCAGTTCATCAGTTGTCCATCTTTGGTGCACTTTTGGTAGGTACTCAAAGTGCATTGTGGGAAAAAGCCAAAAGACCTGCTGTTGTGGAGAGGCTCTGACAGAGTGATCTAGCCATCACAGTTTTGTCCTTGTTAAAGTCACCTGCTTTTAACACATCAGCTTCACTGTTCACTTGCTGTCCAGTATTACACACTGAAGGGCGTTTCAGGTGGAATTGTAATAATGAGATAATCATTGTTATTTACTTCCTCGAGGGTTGCTGGAAAAATGTAGTTTTTGTTCACGAATGAAAACATCAACACCACACCTAGCAATTTGTAGAACTTGCAACTTGCAGAGTAGATCTGTGGGAACTGTACACACAATCATTTAGGAACTTCTGCACTTGCATTCATTTAAATCATGAACAAGATGCTCTGGAGAACCTGTTGTACTGTATGTGAAAGGGTAAATAGGCTAACTATGTTTTATAATAACAATATAATAGCATTCCAGAAAGATCATAAAAGTTCACTGGACATGCTATGAGAATCTAATGCATCTAATTTTATAATGAACAATAACTCGTATTGTAATTGCACATTTTTCATAATTCCTAATAAAAAACATGTGTAATCAACATACAAGTTATACAATATTTTTTTACAACTGATTAAATGTTTTTATTATTTCCTGTGAGAGCCCTTGAGCAGTATACAGTTCTGTGCATGGTGCATGGTGCATGTGAGCTACTGTATATAGAGCAGTATGCCGGATCCATGATCAGAGTGCGTTCTTCACATCTGAAAATCCTGACCTTCCATGTCAAAACATTCCTTTAATTCACAAATGAACAATCTTCTGTGCCAGTCAACGACAGAGAGCTCTCTCTATAACCAACATGTACTCGTCTTCTAGAAATGCAGAAGTTCCTAAATGACTGTGTGTACAGTTCCCACAGATCTACTCTGCAAGTTGGCTGCAAATTGTCCATCAGATCATGGACTCCATCAGATCATGTGGGCTCACAATTCCTGGGATTGTCATTCAAGGATGGCATTTTTTTTAAAAGCTTGCAACATTTAAATGCATGTGGAAAGGATTCACGTATCATAGAGTAAGACTGCCATCAAGAGATGAAGATTGGAACTGATGTTGACCTCTTTATGTTCTCCAGTGTTCCCCAGGCGTATCCCTGTCACTCTGTGGAGGAACATCAATTAAGAGATGGTCTTCCAGCTCTGCTGTGAGCAAATGCCTATAGTGGTGTGTGTGTGTGTGTGTGTGTGTGTGTGCGCGCGCGCATGTGTGTGTGTATGAATGTCATAAAATGCAAAACAAGTACAATACATTTTCTCATATTAGGATACATTGCTGGGAAAGTTGGAACCACATTAAGAGATCCAACCACAGCTGTTACAATTATAATCTTCACCACCACAACACTGAGTTTAAATGGGGCTTTTATTGTTTAGCCATAAAGCTTTCAAGGGATTGAATCTGTTATTCAATGACAAAGTAAACAGATCCATGTGAGCACAAATGGGAACAGAGCATTAATGTATTCATGTGGATGTCGTAACAAAACCAGAAGCACAAATGCCACAAACCCAAAATGACCACTTTACCGAATCCTTTTTGTTCTAAGCTTACAAAAGACTATTTGCTGTTTAAAGTCTGTTTATTAAAATATCTTACCATAAAAAGGTTTGTACAATGTATGCAATATTTGATTTCTGTGTCATTTTGCATATTCTATGTCTTGTTAATCATTCTACAGGTAGGGTAATTACATTTGCAGGCTTAACAATAAACCCATTGCTTCTAGCTTTTTTTTGGGATTGAGGGATATGATGTGGATTCACCATTGGCATCGTCTTCATACTTCATACTGTGAACTGTGTTTCTGGGTGAGAAATTGGGTGTGAGTAACTGATAACTATCTCTCTCTCATACAGTATCTCATACAGTATTTTGCTCATAATATCAACCTTTGCTTTAAGTCCTTTATAGGGAGAAAAATTACATTAAAGTTCAATTTTACAGGCATAAAGAAAATCGAAATATGTTTAAATGTTCTTAAAGAAATCAGATTGCCGAATTGATGGTCATTGGGGAACCATGGAAATATGTAGAGATATGCACATATGGAAAGATTTTTAAAAGGGTTAAAGCTTCTGTGAAGGTTTATGTTGTATATAAAGTAATGCTGTACTTTGGGGATGAGCAGAGATAAAACTTTTAGAATGTTTCTTGGCAAAACAAAGTGATAGAAGTGTGCATGAATACTAGACTGAGTGCCTTTGCAGCTGTGCTATAAACTCTTGCAGGATGACATATTAGACGTGCCTCTAGACGTAACCAAATTCTATTGCAGTTCACCTCACAATTTTCTTCTCATCTGCTTAAGAATTTGATTGGACAGCATGAGTGCTGATATAGAACATAAAGACACTGGGACTAATGGATATATGATATCACAGAACGGTTATACCAACATTTTTTATCACTGATATAATAATTTCAAATATTCCTAAAAATGAAACATTAATGCTAACTTGTGCAATGGACATTGATGCCATAGATCAGCGGTCAGCAACCCGCGGCTCTGGAAATAAATGGCTTTGAAGAATAAATAATTTTTATTAAAAGTATTTAATTAATTTTATTTTAGTCCATTTTAATTTGTCAATCTAAATTTGATTATGTTGATCTCGTAACATTAAAATAAAACGTATTATATATGCATCACAACCGCTGATGTGTGATACCCAGTGTTACATGATTTATTGAGCTTTTTGAACCCCGGTTTTGTTCAGGTTGACAGCTGACTGCGCGCTTAAGTATGCCAGATAAAAGGATGATGGTAGACAAAACCGTCATATAAAACCAACTTAGTGTACTTCTGTAGGAAATTAGGAGTTATTTAAATTTCAGCCACTGTTTTGCTGGACAGTGGTGGTACCATGTCTTTTATGCATATTTTGGCTAAAAATAAAAAACTGCAGCTTAGCATCAGGTAAAAAGTTCCATGTCCTACCCATGTGATTATTTCTTAAACTTACTTGCCGCAATAGCAACACAGTTCTATTCCCTGTGCTGATGAAAGGCAGTTTTCAAGGTGCAATGTTGTCGTGCATGTTACTCAATGGATCAATCAGCCTCTCTTAAATATTACCACAGTAATTTAAATCATTAATTTTCTTTTTACAGCATAAGCTCTTTTGCACGACGGAATGTCATTGGTGCACTCCAGCAACATAACAATCGTTTCTCCTTTTTTTCCCCTCATTTTTTCTAAATAGCACTCCCAATTGTTTTGAGCCTTCAGTATAAATTTTTTTTATTTGATGAGCATCATGACAACAGGGGTGAGAGTGTCTTACTGTATATGCAGAGGTGCATTAGGTAATATGAAAGTTACATATGGCAAGCCGTTTGGGCATCAATTGGATATCGGAGATATCAAGCACATTTCCGCTCACTAGTTAACTAGTGAAATTCACTAGTTAACTAGTAAGCGTCAAAAATGCCCACTAGTTAACTAGTGAACTTATTGGTTGAAGTTTTTTTCTCATTGCTCATTGGTGAAGGACGTATTTGAAACGCAAACATGGCGGATGACATCCTGAGACGTATTAGAAGAAGATGTACTGCAATTGAACGAGCATATCATCAAGGTTCTGCAGGTCAAAGAAGTGCACACTATTGACATCTCTATTGCTAACTTGAGAAGACTTGAAGACTCTCTTAGCGCCCAGGCTATGCAGGAGTCTTACAGATCTCAGATCTGTCATCACTGCAGCCTCCAATGCATTATGTCCTAGCTTCCATCCAGCACTTCTCTTGCATTCAGGTAAGTCAACCAATGATATTTCAGTTTCAGTTTGTCACAGATTTACCACCATCAGTGAACCTAGAGGAGCACATTAGGAGACTCCATGACCAGTTCCCTAGATCAGGTTCAGAAGTAAGCACTCTACAACATATTCAATTGTATTGTTTACTGTGCATTCTTTTTTTTCTAATACAAAATGCATAAAAAATTATGAACTGTTTCCAGATGATGAAGTCATATCTGCATGCTGAAGGGGTTGTAGTGCCAAGGAGGAGAGTGAGAGAGACCCTTAACCGCATCAATCCAGCTACCGCAGCCCTGAGATGGATCCAGGCCGTAGCTAGAACATATGTGCCATTTCACAACAGTTTGTGGCATATCGACGATCATATGCGTCTCATTCGGTAATCAGGGGCCAATTGTTGTATTTCTATATAGTGGTGGAGTAATTTGTGCATATAATGTGTATATAAAATGACAGCTCATCAGCAGTGCATTAGAAAGATCTATAATGGTTTTCGTGTAATTACTGCAAGTTACTCTTTTTTCTATTTCATGTGAAATGGTGTGCAGAAGGGGGTTTGTGACGCATGCCGGTATCGACAGGAACTCCCGGCTTATCACTTAAATGAACTGGAGCACAGACAACAGAGCTCTGATGGTGTTGACTTATTTTGTTCGAGCTGTCTGTATGGGCTACCCTCCAGGGTCAGATCAGACCACGGAGGGGAGAACACTCTGGTTGCTCTTTTGATGAACCTTCTGCAGGGACAAGAACATACAAGGCACATTATAGGCCCGTCTGTACACAACCAACATATCGAACGTCTGTGGAGAGATGTTTTCCAACAAGTCGTACACGACTTCTACATGCTTTTTTATTAATTTGAAGACAAACAAATACTGAACTCTGAAGATCACACTCAGAAAATGGCACTGCAAATGGTTTATAAGCCAGAAATTCAAAAACAACTGGATTTATTCACATGCTTGGAACAACCATAAAATAAGATCAGCACACAACCGTACACCAACACAAATTTGGATGGAGGGCATGCTTGCCAACAGGGAGCAGGAGTCA
>JAQMYK010000020.1:2210463-2229236 GCA_030014345.1 Clarias buthupogon
GAGGGATTTTTGATATCTCAAGTGTGTCAGCTGCGATGATGCCTTTAACTTATGCCAAAGTGTGGTTAATAACCAGTGACATCACAGTGTAATGTCATAATGGTATTGGTATGTCACATTTAAATGCATGGCCCACTGTGTTTCTGATGAGCTTGAGTTGTGATGGTGCAGCACCATGGTGATGGAGCACTATGACAACACCCCTAAGTCGTCACAGTGTGTGAAGGGCCCTATTGTTTTTCTAAGGATTTTTTAAGGCCCAATCACTGTCATTTTCCAAAACGCACCCGAAGGAATTTGATATACTCTTCCTAGGGAATTTATACGATCACCACCAAACCAGGACTGTGTGATCTAAAGACGTTGAGGGATTTTTGAGATCTCATATGGGTCAGCTGTGACGATGCCTTAAACGTATGTTGAAAGGTGGTTAATAACTTTCTGTGAGGCATTTTATTGAGTGACATCATAGTGTGATGCTTTTTCCCCAGCATCTGGGGCTTTTTGGAGGTCTAAACATAAAATTCCCCCTTTTCTAATATTGTGTCATAATAGTATTAGGATACCCCCTTTAAATGCATGTGCTCATTGTCTTCTCACTATGTGCTCTTCATTGCTTGAAACTATATTTATTATTATTATTATCATTATTATTCACATAATAAGCATATTTTCAGTAACAACCAGGGTAAGGTTATAGAAGGTCATAATACTTTATTTCTATGTTGTTGCTCCCACCCCAAATTAATTCCCAATAGTTTCACTATAGACTACTCAATACCAAACACTGAAACTATTAGACAAGATATGTATATAGTTATACAAGTATGAGGAATGCAAGTCTGGACCATTTAATGGCTTGTGGAAGTTTAAGGGTGAAATTGAAGCAATAAATAATTACAATATGACTAGAAAATATACCTACAAATGGCACCATTTACAACTACAGTATCACTCAACACTGGATCAATGAAAGTGATTATATAACCACTACTATTATACTATTTTGTTTTAATGTTGGAGACAAATTACCCATTTTACATAATAGGGTTACTTTCTATTATGTGCCAAGGCTTGATGTGTTGTCACTAGTGACACCTTTCTGTTTTTCGACAGTACTCTTAATTAATGCCAATGGGCTTTCATTCCTTTCTGTCCCTAATGGCAAGACCAGGAACAGCTTTCACAACACAGAGATATTAAAATACTTTGATCCAGGCTAAAAGAAATTATCCTAAAAGTCTAAAAAGTACTTATCCTACCACCACAGTGTATTTGGAAAGACTTTAGCAGGAGGTCTGTGAGAATAATGTGGCTGTTCCAAAAAGCTGTGTGCTTTTAGGTGTTTTAAGTCCGTTTGCTCATGATTATCTTCTCTTCTGCGGTAAACCTATTACCGGTTTTCAATACTGCTGAGGAGTCTATATAGGTCTCAAAATAAAAGCAGGTTCCTCTATTTCATGACCTTTCACTCAAAACAATACTTTCCTTACATGAATACTGATGTATTACGAGTATTAAGAGAATTGTGCATTTTTAAAACCTGGAAGGACTATGAGACCTTTCAGAAAAGGTCTTCAGTGTCTAGAGAGCATGTTTCTAGAGACTGTGGAGTAATAGAAAAAGGGTAAGGGCGTGTCAGGGTAAGAAGAGAAGCACAAAAATCAATGCACCCATCATGCATAGTGGCTACTGTACAAGCCTCTATCATGATCTGGGGTTGCTTTAGTTGGTCAGGACTAGGCTCAGCAACGTTGGGTAGCAATAAAATGAAGTCAGCTGATGACCTGATTATCACATCAATAGAGTTTTTATTCCTTGATGGCACAGGAATATTCCAGGAATCAAATTGTGAAAAGGTGATTCTGGGAGCATGAGAAATCATTTTCACACATGAACTTCTCACCACATTGTGTGCTATAATCAAAGCTAAAAATGGTCAAATAAAATATTAAAGTGCAATAGTTAACATCACTCGTATAATTATACAGTAATATAGTAGTAATTTATATCTGTGTATTTCACTACATTATTCTCTGAACTATGATGATCATGTACCAATTTTTTGCTCAAATAAAATCACTTTTTATGCTTTTATCAAAAGTAAACAATGTATCATGAAACATTCACAAGACAAAGAAGTTAAATGCATAAATTCTATAGTCACAGACATTACAGTGACATTATCTCAATACCTGGGGTAGGTTTACCATGAAAAAAATCAGATGTTTATGTCTCACTTCTCCATCTTAGGACTGAGCAATATTAAATTCCTAAAAGTGCTCCAGCTCTCCTACAACAGAATCTCTGAGATTGGCCCTGCTGACTTGGCTGGTTGTACTCATTTGACTGAGCTTCACCTTCATCATAACCTCATTAACACCATCCATCCAGAAGCCTTTAAGGACCTGCATAAGCTAAAGGTAACACATTTGTGTATTTTAATGTATTTAAAATATTTTGTGGATTATTGTTTAGAATTAATGCATTAGTTATGTCCTCTAGATCCTTGATGTGAGCTATAACCTGCTGGCTACCATACCTATGCCAGCCTATTTGTCTCTACGGAACCTAAAAGTGTTGGTGGACATTTCTGGAAATAGATGGAGGTGTGATTGTAACATGAATACAATCAGAAGGTGGCTCAGTTTTGACCACGAACTGGGTAATCCCACCTGGAAAGTGGTGTGTTTCTCTCCCTTTCATTATGCTGGAAAGGACCTGATGGACTTGAAGGAATCAGATCTTGTCTGTCCACAACCTGTATGCAATATACCCGGTGTGAAAAAGGAGGTGACCGTGGATGAGGGGATGGAACTTATTCTTTCCTGTAGCACTGGCAGCGAAGGAAGTAATTCAGTTTTTTAATGACATTTGGCAATATGGAAATTATCTAGTACGAACAAGTACTATATACTAAGGAAATTATCTTCATAATATATGTCATAATTATAATTTATTTTTTCTCTTTTTCAGATTTTATACACACTCGGTGGTGGACACCCCATGGCCAAATCTGTGATGCACAACAATTCCTTCACATCAGTAATACCACAGAGCATGATGCAGGACTTTATGTCTGCATCTCAGGATACCATGAAGAGCACATGTCCGTTTTCAATCTACATGTTCGTAAAAGGGCTCATGACAAAAGATTGCGACGAGAAGCACAAATCGGATTGGTCGAGCTTAACGCAGAGGATAATGACAATACACTGAGGAATGGGCCAGCTGTCCGAGCAGTGCAACAGTCTCAGTTTGTATTAGCGGTCTGCCTGTCTGTCTTCATCACATTCATTGTGGCCTTTGTCCTTGGTGTTATATTAAGACCATTTCTGGAAAAATGTTACAAACAAATCCGAAATAAGAGGAAATCTTCTACATCAGCTTCAAACTCACAGAGTTCCTCAACTAGGCAGA
This sequence comes from Clarias buthupogon, assembly GCA_030014345.1. Classification (NCBI taxonomy): domain Eukaryota; kingdom Metazoa; phylum Chordata; class Actinopteri; order Siluriformes; family Clariidae; genus Clarias; species Clarias buthupogon. The sequence continues at coordinate 2,213,884 of JAQMYK010000020.1, forward strand.
GCCCATATGTAAACGAAGGCTATTCGGATACAGATGACCAAGAACAAGAAGTGCATACAGGTCCACGAGTGACATTTGGACAGGTTACAGAAATACAAGAACGAGGGGGGGTTCCATATTATGTCACTCTAGACGACAGTCCACCTGGAAGCAATACAGATGTTGCAGTATTATATGAGAATGTAGAGAAAATAGGATCCTTGACAGAGACTATTGAGGTGCACAAAGAAGTGCCACTAAGAGCGGAAAACAAAGAAGTTACAAGGTACAGATCTACTGAGAGTCTAAATTCTGAAAGTAGCAAAGGAATGCAGTTTGAATACATCACAGACCAAGAAGACACCACAGAATTAGATGAAAGGAGCATTTTACCTGCATCATCTCTCACAGGTAAATGGCAAGAACCACAGATGTCTTATGAGGCAAGAGCGTCAACTGAACAAAACGTAGATTCACCTACAGTCAGCATATATGAAGAAGAAGATGAAGCCAGCATGGACCATTGGGATACAATACCAAGACTTATGAATGACCCATTTCCATTAAAAATTTCTGAATCAAAGGAGGAGAGTGTGGATGAACTGGACCCAGACTTATGGAATGACAGTGGAGAGAGTTTTTCATTCACAGAGGGCTCGCCAAGATCAAGCAGTCGTGTTTCAGATGTTGCTCTTCTTAGTTCTCCAGCAATTCAAGAAGAAATGTCTGTAGATGAACTGTCTGAGAGACCAAGCTCCTGTAGGTCCAGTGAAAGTGGAGAGAGTGAAGGAGGACCCACAGAATACACAGTCAACCCAGTGGTTGGTGAAGACTTAGAAGAACACATTTCCGACACAGAAGATGACAATGATGATGACTATGGCAAAAACAGACATTTTGAAGAATATGTCCTAACTGAAAAACAGAGTGCAGACATGGGTGCGCTACTCAGACAAGATACTATTACCCTGGACCCAACAGACATACACATGACTTATACTCGAGGGGATAGTTTTGATGATGAGGCATTTACAGAGTACAAAGAGTCCCTTCATACCTCAAATGTTAGCAGTGATTACGAAGATGAACCTACACAATACCATGTGCATCCTGTTTATAGGACCAGTCAGAAGTCTACCAGCTCGATGTCGGAAGACAGATCACGTACCAGTAGCTATAGTGAAGAAGATCATGAACAAGGAGACTACCCAAGGAAACTTGAGATAAGAGTAGAACATAAAGACCCCAGCAATGATGCCACACCAGTCATAAGTCAAGACAGGCTTCTCAATATTAACTATGACAACTCCTCGAGCAGTACAGATATAGAAGTCAAGCGCAATAAAGAGAATGAGAGAGGAATATTTAAAGGTCTTAGTGGGCTCAGTGCACGGTTATTTAACAGAAGTGGGTCTGAAACAAATAAAGATGTCCTGCTAGAACCCAAAACAGTAACCACAAGCAGTAAAGGTAGTGGAGGCTTCCTGGGTATATCATTCAAAAAACAACCAGTGATACCTTCTGAAATGGTCAACCCCTCAACAAATGAGGATAATTTTTTTGTAACCATAGGACAAGCCTTCGATAGACTACCAAAGCTAAAAAATTCGCTTCTGTTCTCAATTGCTGCACCTAAAACTCCGCATCAACAGAAGTCTACATCTGTAGAAAAAAGATTATCTAAATCAGAGAGGCCATGTGAGAGCATCATTGGAAAGATTGAGCCATCCTTGGATCCAATACCACGAGTAAAGAGATATCTTCATTTCTCACCAAGTAGATCGTATCCTCAAATTCAAACTCCATCTCATTCTGCTGAAGAAGAAATCATCCCTTATGAAATGGTAAACACTGAATCAAAGAAAAGGACCATCTCTACAGAAGATGACAAAAGTGCAATTACTAAAGAAGAATTTTTTTTTGATCAGATAGATGCATCCATTGATGACTTTCCAAAAGTAAAAAGGTATGTTAAATTTTCACCATCAATTAACCAAGTCACCAGGCTTGAGAACGTGACAAAAACAGAATCTCTACCTGATACTGGTGACATCAGTATTTATTTTAACGAACAGAGTATAGCACTATTTGCTGAAGTACCAAAAGTACAGAGATATCTCCAATTTTCACAATCAGAATCACAGCTCTTAAATCATCAATCACCTTCAGCAACAATTAACCAAGTGGTTAAGCCTGAGGAAGTGACAAAATCAGGATTCCCACCTGACCCCTTCAGTATTTTTTTTGAAGGACAATGTCTATCACTATGTACAGTACCGAAGGTACAGAGATATCTCCAGTTCAAACAATCTGAACCTCAAACTGTGCATATGCCCGCTCCTGACTTTAGGGGAGACAGCTTCTTTGGAGAAATACCCATATCATTTGATGAAGTACCAAAAGTTAAACAGTATGTTCAGTTTTCACCATCAGAATTGCAGCTCTCGAATGATTTAGCATTAGTTAAAGAATTGGCTAAATGTGAGGAAGTGACAAAATCAGCATCCCCTGCTGACCCCTTCTGTATTTTCTATGGAGGACATAAAAGTGTTTTATTATATGGAGTACCGAAGGTACAGCGACATCTCCAGTTCACGCAATCTGCACCTCAAACTGTGCATATGCCTACTTCTGCCATAAAGGGTGACAACTTCTTTAAGCTAATACCCATATCATTTGCTGAAGTACCAAAAGTACAGAGATATCTCCAATTTTCACAATCAGAATTACAGCTCTCAAATCATCAATCACCTTCAGCAACAATTAACCAAGTGGTTAGGCCTGAGGAAGTTACAAAAACAGGATGCCCAACTGACCACTTTAATATTTTCTTTGATGGACAAAGTGTATCACTACATGCACTACCAAAGGTACAGAGATATGTCCAGTTCAGGCAATCTGCACCTCAAACTGTTATTATGCCCACTCCTGCCATTAAGGGAGACAGCTTCTTCGAGCTAATACCCATATCCTTTGAAGAAATAACAAAAGTAAAACAGTATGTTCAGTTTAAACCATCTGAATCACAGCTCTCAAATCATTCTACATCTTCATTAAATACTGAACAAGTGGTTAGGCTTGAGGAAGTGACAAAATCAAGATCCCCACCTGACTCCTTCAGTATTTTTTATGAAGGACAAAGGGTCTCATTATGTGCAGTGCCAAAGGTACAGCGATATCTCCAGTTTATGAAATCTACATCTCAAACCGTGCATTCTCCCATTCCCGCCATTAAGGGAGAAAGCTTCTTCAGGCTAATACCCATATCATTTGATGAAGTACCAAAAGTAAAAAGGTATGTTCAGATTTCTCCATCAGAATCACAGCTCTCAAATCATCCAGAACCTACATTAAAAAGTGACCAAGTGGTTAGGCGTGAGGAAGTGACCAAAATAGGATCCCCACCTGACTCCTTCAATATTTTCTTTGAAGGACAAAATGTATCACTACCTGCACTACCAAAAGTACAGAGATATGTCCACTTCACTCAATCCAAACCTAAAACTGTGCATACGCCCACTCCCGCCATTAAGGGAAACAGCTTTTTTGGACAAATACCCATATCATTTGAGGAAGTACCAAAAGTAAAAAGGTATGTTCAGGTTTCTCTGTCAGAATCACAGCTCTCAAATCATTCACCATTACATAACCAAGTAGCTAAACCTGAGAAAGTGTCAAAAACAGGATCCCCGATGGACCCAGTGAGTATTTTCTTTAAAGGACAATGTGCATCACTATGTGGAGTACCAAAGGTACAGAGATGTATCCAGTTCACACCCTCACAAACTCATTATGACATTTTATCACCATTCCACCCTGCAAAGGCAAAACATCCACTAACTGATGAACGAATAACACAGGAAATAAAAACACCATTGGTAACTGGTAAAGATAATTTCTTTTTACAAATAGGTGTCTTTCTGGACAAAGTTCCAAAAGTAAAGAAGTACATTTATTTCACACAATCTGAGGTGCCTCCTAAGTCACAGTCTCTATCCTCAATCAAACAACAAGTGATACCATCGGTCACACCAAGAGGAACATCACATTCCTTAGATGATACAAAATCAAAGCAAGGCAAAACTAATTTTCTTGAAGTAATCCAGGTACCTCTGAGTAATATACCAAAAGTGAACAGATCACTGCAGTTTACACAGTTTAAAGCGGAACCTTCAAATCAGCCAATCCCTTCATTCTTCGGACAAATTGATGTATCTTTTGATGAAGTTCCCAAAGTAAAAAGACACCTCCAGTTTACACAACCTGAGCTTCAAACTCCAACTCAGTGTCCCTCATGGCCTGCAATTACAGAATCTGTCACACCAGAGCTACTGACAAACATCCAGTCCACAAGATCTGAGGTTAGAGTAAGTCCAACTGTTAAAGAAGACAATTTCTTTGGTCAAACAGGTACATCACTTGATGGAGTGCCTAAGGTAAAAAGATATATTCAGTTCACACAAGCTGAACCTCGCTTACAACCTCCATTGTTGCACTCTTTAAACAACATGACAGAAAAAACTAAATATTATAGCTCAGAATTGATGTTGAAGGATTCAGTATGTAAAGATGATATAAAATCAGCTGCTGATGAATACAGCTACTTTGCACCAATTGACACATCCTCTGAGATACCAAAAGTGAGAAGATACATTCAGTTCTCACAGCGTTCTACTCAACCTTCATCTCCGTCTTTACACAGCCAAACAGCTACACCTGTTTTGACAAAACCAGAATTACCAAGGTCCAGGTCTTCACCTGATGATAGCAAGTCAAATAATGAAGAAAGTTTCTTTAAGAAAATGGATGCATCTGTTAGTGAACTGCCCAGGGTAAAGAGGTATATTAATTTCACACCTCTTTCAACTCCACCAAAGGTTTCAAACTACCATGGAGTCAAAGTTGATGTAGCAAAGAAAACCGAATTACAGGGATCAGATTTATCTACAGTTATTGTTAAACCTCCTATAACAGGAGAAAATTTCCATCAACTAGATGCAAATCTTAATTCACTTCCAAGGGTGAAAAGATATATTCAGTTTACACTATCTGAACCATATCGATCAAATCAGCCACAATCTCCACTTGAGAAAATGACCAAAAAAGAATTGACCACATTAAGCCCCTCGATTGATGCTCATGCAAAACTAAGCACAAAAGACATTTTCTTTGATGGAGAATTTGCATCTCTTGACAGTATACCCAAGGTAAAGAAAGCTCTTCTGTTCACACAATCTAAGCAGATAGAAGTCCCACCTCAATCAGTGACAAAAGCAGAATGCATTACCTCCAGTTCTTTATCTGACAAAGACAGCTTTCCAAAACACCAAGACAACTTCTTTAGGCACCTTGGTGTATCCTCTGATGAAGTGCCCAAGGTAAAGAAATATATTAAGTTTTCACAATCTGAAGCTTATCCTCCAACTCGGTCTTCTGTAACCACAACACCAGTCACACCACAGTTGTCTAGTAGCCCTGATTCTTTGTTTGAGGAAAAACGCATAACAGTCATTAAAGACAACATGTTCCTTGGACAGATAGGCACATCTTTAGAAGAAGTGCCAAAAGTAAAACGTTACCTTCAGTTCATAAAATCTGAACCTCAAACTCCAACTCAGTCTCCCTCATTCTCGACAAAAATGCAGTCTACAAGATCCGAGGTCAGTAGGGTCAGTCCTACCACAAAGGAAGATAATTTCTTTGGCCAAACAGGAACGTCACTTGATGGAGTGCCAAAGGTGAAAAGATACATTAAATTCACACAACCTGAACCAGGCATACAAGAACCATTGTTGGTTTCCATTCATTCTTTAACCAACAGCACAGATAAAACAATACAGACTAGCCCAGAGTTGAAGATAAAGTCTTCAGCATCTGAAGATTATATTCAACCAGCTGCTGCTGAACACAATGTCTTTGAGATAACAAAAGTGAGAAGATACATTAATTTCTCACAGCGTTCTACTCAATCTTCAACTTCGTCTTTACACAGACAAACAGCTACACCAGTTTCAACAAAACCAGAATTACTGAGGTCCAGCACTTCACCTGGTGATATCAAGTTAAATAATGAAGACACCTTCTTTAAGAAAATGGATGCAAGTGAACTTCCCAAGGTAAAGAGATATATTCATTTCACACATCATTCAGCTCCATCAAAGTATTCAAACACCCATGGAGTCACTGTTGATGTAGCAAAGAAAACAGCATTATTGGGATCAGATTTATCCATGGTTCACGTAAGACCTTCTTTAGCAGAAGACAGTTTCCTTGGTCATCTAGGAACAAATCTTGATTCACTACCAAGAGTGAAAAGAAACATTCAGTTTGAACAGTCTGAACTGAAAAAAGAATGGACCACATTAAGCTCCTCAACTAATAATGAGGCAAAAACAAGCATAAAAGACACTTTACTTGATGCCTCTCTTGACAAAATATTAAAGGAAAAGAAAGCTTTTCAATCGACACAATCTGAGTATCAGAACAGAACATCAAATATATCAAATGATGCATCAAGTAATGCTGCAGATCATTTATTTGGATCATTAGAGTTATCTTATGACCAACTACCAGAAGTGAAAAAACGTATTCGGGGTGTGCAATCAGAACCTTACCAGTCATCTCTGGAAAGTGAACAAGTTTTCTCAACTAAGGATGAGTTGAATCTTGCTACAAAGGGAAAATATTCCTTTGGCCTAATAGATGGAGGACCAAGGCTAACTAGATACATTGGGCATTTCAGGCATTCTGAACCTCATACACAGACTTTGCCACTATCTAGCTCACCTCCAAAGCAGGAAATGATGGATGTAATAACAGACTCAATGATGATCAAGACAAATGTAACACCAGACAGAGCTCAAGATCATGTCCTGCAGCAGGTAGGCCCAAGATCTTTCACGTTTGCAAATTCTAAGCAATATGATCAAAATCAAACACAGTCCCAAGATGCCCAATTGACAGTGAAAGGGATTACAGAACCGAATAAGTTAAGCCAACTTCCTGAGTCGCAGACTATATTAGAGTCAAAGTTGTCTGGTTTGGGTGCCTCGTCCAAGAAAAGTGTTTCAAGAAAGCATCTAGTTATGGACCCTGCTCTTCAGGATTTATCCCAATCCATCCCTGATACACCTGCAACTTTTTCAAGAAATGATGACACTAGAGAGTATCTAAGAGACAGCTCTCAGGCTCGTCAAAGGCAGGAACGGAGAAGATTGTTGTTTCAGCAGAAGAAGAGAGCAATGGATGGGTTCAGTTTGACCTCCGAGTCTTTCACGTCTCAGGAAAGTGATCAATAAAGATGCTCAGTTAATTATGAAAGACGATTGCCTTCTTACTGAACACTGAGTGGTTAAACCACTGTGAAACCTCAAAAGAGAAGATCTTTCTGTATCTGATAAGAATATGTCATTGCTGAGATCCAAGTCATCTGTTCGCAGAGGGACTGATGGGTTTCATGGTGATGCTTAAGGTTTTTATATCCCCTGAACTATTTAACTATGTACAAAACCTGTATAATTTTATACATTTATGTATGTTGGCTTCACAGCGGAATCTTGATTTCTGAAAGCAAAAAGACTTTATATTAATTAAGACTAAATTGATATTCAGCTGTTTTCCATTTATCTTTAGTGATACACTAAATGTAGAAACATGCAAAGTAAATATACACTGTCTTTCACAGTTATATATATTAAATACATACATTTTTAGCCCTTATTTCCCTTGTAACATTGCTTTTTATTTATGGATTTTGTTCACAATAGCATACTATAAAACAAAAAAAGAATGAATTTATGTAAAGATATAAAGACTAAATGTCTATAACAATGAAGTCGAATTAAAATCTACACACGCATTTTGTAAAAGTATGGCTTTTATCTTAATATTATGCACAATTTTTTGGAGCATGCTTGGGTCTTAGATAGCAGTATAAACCTAGAACAGAGGGGAAAAAATAAAATCCTATGCTAAAGCACATCCAAGAATTGTTTTTTGTTTGTTTGTGAAAATGTATGAAAGATAAAATGTAAATTTTTAAACAAACCTATTTATATACTGAATGTGGCGATGGGTTACAGTGAAAACACACCCAGATGCATATACGTTTACACACAAAATCAGATGAGCTAGTCAGCCAATCCTCCCTGTGTTAGCCAAACTTGCTAGCAAAGCAGTCTTAGTAACAGTCAAAATACAGAGATCTGCTAACCAAACACTGCTGCAGGAACAAAAGTGCCTAGCAGGGTTAAGTTATATTATTCCAGATTGCATGTCATGTCATTTTAACAGTATCCAAATACTGTTAAAAATTCACAACTTCAAAATTCACCATAACAATCACCCCCCAACCCCCCGCAAAATAAAAATAACAATTAGGGCTTGTTGTGTTTATTTATAAGTCTGCCTGCTCTTGTAAACGCTGTACAAGAACACATTTGGTAATTACTGAAAAGCAAAAGCAAATTAAATTTTTGTTCTTCATATGTACCTGAAGCTTCATATACCTGAAGAACACGTTACTCTTTTAGTATCAGACTATCAGGCTATGTTCACATTACCAGCCTGAAATTACTCAAATCTGATCCCCCCCCGCCCAATCCCAATATGAGGTCTGATTATTTAAGGGCTACACAAATGTAATAGTCATGTGACTTGAATGAGAATGGGCAGATCGAAATTCATGCGACTTTTTGCCTCTGTGCATGCATACAGTAGAATGACCGCTGACAGTCAGCATGGCTGGGATTTCATAGCAGTTATAGCCATCACTGCCAAAACACCTTAAGTGAGCCATCTGTCTGGCATTCTAGCTTCTTCTGGACCTCAACAAATTCAGCCAACGAACTGCTTGTCATCCTCCAGAGCAGAACTCCAAGCACATTTTTTTAAGTCACATCCATTGTTTGAAATGAATCATCGGTCACACAACTATAAGTTGTAACATGGTGCGTGCTGTTTTAGATGACAGACGCATCGACTTTAAAGTCAGATAAAAATAATTTGTGATTATGAATGTGAACAGTCATGACATGCATTGTCTGATCTGACCAAAAATAATCTGAATTGAACAAAGTGGCTTTTAATGTGAATGTAGCCTGAGAGCCATATACTTCATTTAGCTAATTATAGTCATGGCATGTAGTTCCTGCCACTACACAATCCAACTACATCTAACAAATTATTTATTTGATTTATTTTTTTAATTCAACACATTGAATTTTTGTTTTGGTAAATGATTTTTGTGCTTAACACACAAACAAAATGAAACAGCTGTTTAAAATCATAAAAGAAAAAACACAGGTCATTGTAATTTGGCATGATGTTATTCTTGCAAGCACTTAAATTTAATAACAGCTGCTCATAAATTCAGGTGCTGCAAAAAAAAATCTGTGATGTTTAGCCCATGGTGAAAACGGTGGGTTAAAAAAAAAAAGCAAACAAACATTTCAGCAAATGAGACTGAAAGTGTATTTAAGCGTTAGATACCATGACAATCATGATTTTCATAAAACAATGAGTTCATGGCTGTGGGGAAAAACATAAGCACAATAAATTCACAAATACCTATACAAAAAAGGAAAAAGAACTAACATTTACAAAAAAATAAAATAAAATAAAATCATTTATAGTCAGACATCTATGCGTGAAGTACGCATGCACAATTTTTGTCCACTCAGATGACAAGTTAGCTTCACGCCACAGTCAGAAGGCAAAACTGAACATTTTACAAATGTAACTAGAATGTTAAACAGTTGCTATGCAACAGTCACTATGGGCTTTAGGACTTGCTGTGGAAGTGTGTTTCCCCTCACATTTCCTTCCACTTCAAGAGACACCCTTAACATGCCATTTTATCTGGGTAATATGTGAATTAAAGACACAACAAAGAGGAAAAAACATTTCTTTTGGATGATCCAGTAAAGTAAAATCAACGTAAGACTAAGTAACCAAGTAGATTCTCATGGAGAGCATGAATGTACTTGTATAAGGGCACAGTGATGTGTAAAAGATATATGCATTGACACTTAAACTGAATATTGTCTGTAAAATTGAGATGACCAGGGAAGGGCAAGCTGCAGATGCATTGGATGCATGTTTTTGAAAAAATAATTAATCTCTTACTTGTCTGATATGAGCATTTATCCTCCCATTAAGAATACTGCCATAAATAACTGGCTTACTAACAAATGGAAAAATAACAATGGAATAATGACAGAAAAACTATTCAAATTTTCCCCAAGAAATATCAAACTTCTGCATGGTTTAAAAAAACAAACAAACAAAAAAAACAATCATATAAAGAACACATATCTTTAGCTTTGTTCCTGTACATCACCTGTAATACTAAATACATACAGAAGCAATCCATCTCCAACAGAGAGACTCAGATTTGAACTTTTGTTTGGTAACTGAATTATAACAAAAGACTAAAGTCATTACTTAACCCCCTCTGCCATCCAGACGAACAACCAAGTTAGGCAATGTCTAAAACATTACAGCACTAACACACAAATATAAATGATGTGCTATTTAAAAATGTGGAGTAAACGAGGAGGAATGATGAGAAATAAAAGAAGTCAAAAACCTTTGAAAAAAAAAAAAAAAAGATACAGATCAATGGCAGGTATTTATTACATGTGAAAAAATAATAATAATTACCCTGTGTAAAAGTTATTCTATATAATGAAATAGCAATGAGCATTTCAGAAAATATTCTGAAAGTAGGGCTGATTTAGCACTTTTTATATTTTTAATTATTTTAATCTTTTTCTTATGGAAAGACTTGTCATAACAAGCCGTTTTTAAACTACTCTGTAAGAAGTGAAACTTTTCATGATTCAATGTAATGGAACAAGTGAGGATCTAGTCACTGTACTTCAGATCATAATCAGCAGCAATGGCTATTTCGATTCATTTACAGTTTTTTTTTTTTTTTAATCATAGTTACAGAATATTTTTATACAAGTTTGTATTTTAAACAAGATCCCTTAATATGTAATTACCTAGGATATGATGGAAACTATTTAGGTATTTAGGAGTTGCCCTACCGTGTGGAATAATCACAGATCACTCCCTCTTAAACACCCATTCATACATTCACAGTTAGACACGTCACAGTAGGGAGGCAGGAAGCGGCACTGATCTGGACCAAGTGCTTTCCCATGATGCATTGCAGTTTGGTCAGGACATCAGGTGAGAATTGAGGGCAAAGGTGCTGTTTGACCTGTTTCTCATCAGTGATGGCGCTCGCACATAACCCTTTTAAGAAGAGCAACGTGTGAACGATACACTATGGAACGCTGACACTTCCACACTCACACTCACACACACATACATCACTGGCAGGTTACCTACAGTTTGCCCCACCTGGTCCGGGTATGTTTTGTTTGTAAGGACCATTTCTAAGTCATTTCTGTCGCTGATGCCACGGTGCCTGTTGCAGATTAGTTTCTAGTTGTTGGTGAAGTTAGAGGCAATGACGGTTGTTGCTATGACATCTCTCGGTCTTTGTACCACTCCACAAACTCGTCCAACAAAACCGGCCCTGAAATAGAAAACAGTATTTCATATAGCAATATATGCAAAATAGAATCCCCCCTCCCAAAACTGTAAATTCCCACCCACCAAAGAATTCTTCCCATTACACCACAGCCTGCAACCAGGGCTTTCTCCAAAACATGTAAAGCAAGGGCATATTTTTAAACTGCTTAACATACTGCATCACAGGATGGTGCTACACACTCAGAGCAAAGTGCTATCCATCCTCTTCCACCTACATGAACTCACACCAGCTTGTGTCACTGTGATTGAAAGGGAGAAGAGTGCAAGCCATCCCTCCCGCACACAGAGCACAGTCTTGGCTCCTGTACACAGATGTCTGTGGGATCATTGGGATTCAAACTCATGGTCTCTCAAAGGTAGGGTGAATGCTTTGTGGGGGTACACTACAGTATGTATGTACGTACGTACGTCTGGATGTATGTACTTACAAGCCCCATCCTCATCATAGTTGCTGAGATCCAAGTTAATGGTCCTACTGAACTCTAGAACATTGCACCATTGGTCTTTATTTACTACTTTATACTTGGATTGCTGCAATAAAAGAGAAAAAAAAAAAAATCAGTTTTTTAAACATAGAACTCATGATTAGTGTTCCAAGCACAGTACTGTATCTATAATATTACATTCATATCAAAAACACGATCAGCATGTGAAATGTAAGTCATTTAAAATAGCCACACTGTAAAAAAAAAAAAAAATCTATATTTAAACAGAATACAAGAACATTTGGATTAAAACAGCACCTCTAGAAACTGGTTAAACACAGGAAATAGTGGCCATGTTTTCCCAAGTAGAAGTCCAAGCATGCACTTGGCAGTGTTTAAATCTAAACTCCTCTGATCCTTCTCCTGCAAAATGCACATACACAGTGAGGCCAAATGTTAGAAGTTATACCATAAGTTTTAAAATCAACCAGCATACATCGATCAGCCATAACTTTACAACAATATGCCTGTTATCTTGTAGGTTTTTCTTGTGCTGCCTAGGTTGCTCTGGCCCCTTGGGACCTCGGGTGTGTGCCGTGGTGTCTGGTACCAGGGCGTTGGCAGTGGATTCTCTGGGTGCTGTGGGTTGAGGGGTGGGGCCTCCGTGGATCTGACTTGTTTGTCCAGCACATTCCACGGGAGCTAAATCAGGTTGGGATCTGGAGAGTTTGAAGGCCGGGTCAACAGTCTTAGACACTTTGCCTGCTGGACTATGTGCATGGTGGGCTGCAGGGTAATGGGTGTTTTGGCACCAAAACATCGTGGACAGCATTGCCCTTCTCGATCTATGATGCATCTTCATGATTGGACCCAACATGCTAGCATTTTGTCCTCACAAGCTTAGGTGAGCCTCACTGTAGGTGCCCATGACCCTGTCACCAGTTACTGGTGTATAATTGATGATCAACAATAATGTGTTAATGTTATGGCTGATCAGTATAGGCTTTGTTCATGGCCTACTTAAATTGATGCACTTTTTTGTAAAATGTTAATGATACTCTTGGTAAAGCGCATCATTTCATCAGTTAACAAGAAAGTTTAAGTAGCTACACAGTTTAGTCAGAGGGACCATAAGAATGTAAACAGCCCATATTATAGACAGATAACCCAGAGACATGAAAGGTCAGTCCAAAGTAAGTTCATGCTTGTTCTACAACACTGCAGGAAGGGGGAAAATGAATGAATAATAGGTTAAGTGAAGGGTAAAATTTAAATTTGCTTACCCGGGCGAAGTCAAAGGCGTATCTGTAAATGAGCTTAAAACTCGTAGCATCATTGAGGATCGACCTCAGGTAGTCTAGAGAGTTCCTGAGTTTTTCAGTTGAATCGCATCTGAGAAAAGGCAGGAATGAAAGACACATCGTAAGACAGCCACAGAGAAGTAGTATAGTTCAACCTTGGATTGCAAGTACCTTGGTCTGCGAGTGTTTTGAAAGACAAGCAAAATTTTTACAGAAATTTTAAACTTGTTAAACTAGCATGGTCTTGATGTACAATTTTTTTAACCAGTCTTTCAGAGATTTTCTAAATAAGTAAATCTATTTGAATGTACACTCAGTGTTTTTGATTCGAGTCACAGCTCATGACTAGAGTCACCAGGCCGACAAGACAGAGCTCATTACTGTGTTTATAATCACTGTGTAGAAAATCGCTAACCATTTTACAGTCTGACACAGAAATCTGAAGGACAAGCATGTTTTGGGTCCGAGGTGCTCTCGTCCTGAAAGACCCCTTGCCAATTCAGAAAAGGCTATCAGGTGTGCTTAGAGCTGAGAAGTAGTGAAGTAAAATAGGTCATTCAGGGGGTCCTCCAGGACCAGGGCTAAGAAGCACTCACTGGTCTATTGAATACAACAAAAGTATTTAAACCATTTTCAGCTAAATTTTTAAACGTTACGGTCATCAGACATTATAAATCTAGGTCATTAAGGATTAGTGTGGCATAAAACTAATGTTGCCCATTTGGATGGACCTTGGGACTTAAAGACGTCTTAATGCTACATAATGTATTTTTCAGCATATAAATTAGCAGAGGCTTTGCTACACAAAACCACCCTGGGCTTAGAGGTTTCACTGCAAAAAATTACATCCTAGAAGGTGAAAATATCTTAAAAACAAATCAAATAGAAGCTTATTTCTGATCAAATTTTACTAAAATTTAAATTCTTGTTCATCGTCAGATAATTTTGCTACTTTTAGGAATTTATTTCTCATAAGAAACAAAATTAACTGCCAACAGAACAAGAACTTTAATACCATTTGACCAGAAATGAGCTTAATGATCTTACATTTGGTTTGTTGTAAATTTATTGTAAGAAATTAAAGTTTTGGCTAGTTTCAATAATATTTCACTTGCCAAGATGTCATTTCTGCAGTACCATCTAGCATTTTTACAAATTTCATGTATTCCATAAGGAAAAGTAGGGAAAATAAACACATGATACGTTTTCAATGTTAAGTCAGTTACTGAACATTAGAAGCACAATGATGTTACAGGTTATGTAACAGGTTAGTTACAATCAACATTCTTACTGAAGTGACCCCATTCCTTTAAGCCATTCCTGCAGGGTGAAGTAGCCCATACTCTGGGCATTCAGTTTCCAAGCCAATACCAGCATCACCACCTGCAGACACATACATAAACAGACTTCATCATCTAAAATGTGTTTTTATAAGTTTGAAGTAACCAATAAAATCTCTGTAGTGGTACTAGTATAATAGTGAAAGAGTGAGGTCGCATTTACTACAGAAATGCATCTATGGGCCTCATTTATGAAGCTGGCAGCAAACAGATTTCTTCATGAATTGCTAATAGGAGCATTTACCATCTTTTGCTTAGGCCATTTTTTTAGTATGTGCCCAAGACTTTTGCACAGTACTATAAGTAAAATAGTTGTTGTGTTTTACTGAGCTTGCTGGAGAATATGAGTTCTTCTGGTAACTTTGTCACACTCGTTATTTTCCATTTTTATGCAAATCCCAGGAGCGTACATTAGGTTTTATGTTTCCATCTGAAAACTGGTCTGACTTGTACTATATTTTTTTTCTTTAGAGCCATGCATATATTCTCCTATATATACATACACACACACACACATATATATATATATATATATATATATATATACACACACACACACTACTCACAATAAGTTAGAGATATTGTGAGAGACTTAGTGGATGTCATACATACGGTGTTTGTTTCACTTCAGACATTTTTGGGATAGGGATAGGGATATTTTGTGTGTTCCATGTAATGGTCTCATTGTGTACAGGTGTGCCTTATATTGGGGCCAATCCCAAAAGACAACCTTTTTCAATGTG
>JAQMYK010000020.1:2310829-2324634 GCA_030014345.1 Clarias buthupogon
TTCTCCCCAGAGAAGTGGAGGCCTCCCATGGATTTGCCTTGGTATATCAAGTTTCAGTGGACTAGTTGCATCCTTTTCTATTAAGGTAAGAAAAGGCAGCCAAGTTAGGGGAAAGGGATCCAAAGGCAGTTAGCCCCTGGCCCTGCTATTAGGGATCCCATGGAAAGAACAAGGTGCACATCTGTTACATCTGTGTAGGGAGCCTATTTCTATCCTATGGATGCATTCCGGTTGGTAATTCAGTCTCAGTGAGCCCCTATGGGGCAAGGTTGGTTGAATTTGTAGGTTTTCTTGTATCCTTGGCTTATCTGATTCTTCAATCTTACCTCCCCCTCTTCCACATATTCTTCAAGCTCTGCCTAATGTTTTGCAGTGGGTCTCTGCATCTGTTTCTATGAGGTGCTGGATGAAGCCTCTCAGATGGCATGTATGCTAGGCTCCTGTCTGTAAATATCCACACTATTGTTACTATAACATCAGGGGTGGTGTTTCTCTCATGGCATGGGTCTCACATTGGGCCAGTCATTCATTAGGCATTCCTGCAATTTCTGCTGCTTCTTTATCCATGCATATTTATAAGCAGGAAAATTTGTGTGTCAAAAGTTTGTGGGTGAGTTGTTGTCTCCATCAGAAGACTTGCCTAATTACAAGAAGTGACTGGTTCATGTTCCATAGGTCCGATTGCAAGAAGTCATAGCTAGGGTCACTCTCATAGATTCCAGGGAGTTTCCATTGCCGTTGGTTTTTAGCTTGTCCCAGAGATGTCCCCTTCATTGCAGTTGTCTCTCAGTACTCTCTCTCCCCATCCAACCCACACCTGATCCCTCTTGTTTAAGCCTGTAAATGATCTTTAGGTGTGGATCTTTATAGATGGGATCGAGGATCCCTGGGTTAAATTAAAATGTATTTTCACTCCATCGTCATGTATGCACTGATTGAAATGAATGAGCTGGAATGCACGGATGAACGTGTCTTGTCCTTTGCTCACCTTCTCCACGTTGTCCACGGTGAAGTCGACGGTGCTCGCTGCTGTCCTAGCCGGTGTCTCCATGCTCTCAGAACAGGCGAACATGACAGATACTCAACACAGCCTCGTCTTCACTGCTCTTGTCTTCTCTTGTAGCTTTCACGCTATTCTTCTCCTCCTTACTGTTTTCTTTTGTTTCGTTCACCTCCTAAAGCTTTAGCTGTCTGAACACGACCCTGAACGCGATGTCTTATCGTTAGCTAGCGACTGAGAAGCTAGCAATGCTCAGCCATGTTTGTTTATTTTCTCTCCTACTCTAAACGCCTTGCAGCTGAAGCCCACATTATAGGACAGTTTTCCGCATTACTGCCTGACAAATCATTAAACGTTCATAAAATTATAGCTGTGTCTCTTCTCAATGGAGCAGTGTATCTAAAAACCCTTCTTGCCCCCTCCCACATCTCTCCCTCTCTCTTCGGCTGCGTCCTGTTCCAGAGTGTTTCTTCAAAGGGCGCTCCCTACTGTCGATTCAGGGGAACTTCAGTCGACAAAATAAATAAATAAATAAAAATCCACCGAAATTACATGTCACGTTACCAGCGCAGACGTCACTTCCACCGTGCGTTTCCCTGGTAACATATGCGCCGGGGATTTTTATTAATTTTTTTGAGGCGATGACATTATAGCCATGACGTCATGGTACTGATATAGCGCTTGTCCCCTAATTATAATCCTTAGAAAAATAAGAGGCCCTAATAATAATAATAAGTAAGAAAGAATAAAAGTATACACACAATAATAATATAAGAAGAATACAAATAACAAAAGAAGTATAAGTATATAAAAAAATAAAAGTATAACATATACAAGATGTAAAACCTGAATTATATAGCCAAGAACACAAAGAAATCAGCCATAACATTATGACCACACGTCTAACATTGGGCAGGCCCGTCTTTTGCCACCATAACAGTGATTGATGCATTGTTTGTTCTAACACCTTTATATCACAACCAGCTTTAACCTTTTCCTCAATTTGATATACAGTACAGTGATATACTAGTGCTTCTATTGGATTAGACTATGCAGGCCAGCCTTTGCTCCCCATCTGCAGTAAGCCCTGGCCACCCATGAACCTGTCAACAGTTTAGTATTTTTATCCAGACAAGGGACACCCCCACAAAAACTGTAGTTGTTCTGACCCAGTCCTGTAGCCTTCACAATTTGGCCTTGTCAAAGTCATTTAAATTCTTACACTTGCCCATTTTATCTGCTTCCTACACCTCAACTTCAAGAAAATTTTTTACATGTTTCCTAATACTGTATACTGTATCTCACCCACTTCCAGCTGCTATTGATGTTGAAGATATAGAAAATATAGCTACCGTAAGAAGGGACAAATTGAAACGAAAAGACAACTGGGTCAGAGCAACTCCAAAACTGCAGGTCTTGTGGAATGTTCCCAGGCTGCAGTGGTCAGGACATACCAAAAGTGATTCAAGGAACGAAAACCCACAGTGCTAACCACTAAGCCTCAGCGCCACCCAGCCTATGTAAAAGCAAAATTATTGTGCCATATTAATAAATTCTGGCATAGTAGTTAGCACTGTGGCCTTGCACCTCCAAGGTTGAAGGTTCGATTCCTGCCTCAGGTCTGTGTGCATGGAGTTTGCATGCTCTCTCTGTGCTTGGTGAGTTTCCTCCCACAGTCCAAAGACACGCAGATTGTGTATGTGTGTCCTGCAATGGAATGGCTAATTGGCATTTCAAAATTGTCCATAGTGTGTGTATGTGTGGTTCCATGTCCTGGGATAGACTCCAGGCCCCCGCATCCCTATACACAGGATAAGCTATATAGAAAATAAATAAAATTCGTCAAGATATATAAATCACTTTTTGCGCTCCAGTAAGGCGCAATAATTGATGGGAATTTTTTCATGTCTACTTCCGGTGAAGCAAATACCCATTGTTTCCTTGTTCCAATGTTTATAGTTCCCTTTCAACTGAGCAGTTTTGCTCCCGGCAGTTTGAAGCTCCCTTAACATGACTGAACACCCTGTGCAGGAACGTCAAGTACATCAGAATGCTGTCTCTCTCTGTCTCTCTCTCAGTTTCTCTTCCTAAAAAAATCTCATTAATAATACATGTGCACTAGGCCTGTATGGCTTCTAAACCCCATGAATTGCCTGATATATTGATATTTGTGGAACATTTATGACATATGAGCAAGAGCAATTTATTTACCTATTAAAGTGTTGAAAGTTTTAACCTCTTTTAGTCAGGCACAGTTGTTAACCTTGTTTTAATGGTCTATTATATTGCAGACGGTGCGTACGGTGGTGTAGTGGTTAGCACAGTTGCCTTGCACCTTCAGGGACCGGCTTCGATTCCCGACCAGGCTCGATTCCCGTCTCTGTGCGCACGGAGGTGGCATGTTCTCCCCGTGCTTGGTGGGTTTCCTCCGGGTACTCCGGTTTCCTCCCACAGTCCAAAGACATGTAGGTTAGGCTAATTGGCATTCCCAAATTGCCCGTAGTGTGTGAATGAGCATGTGAGTGTGTGTGTAATTCTGAGATGAATTGGCACCCTGTCCAGGGTGTACCCTGCCTCGTGCCCTAAGACTCCTGGGTTAGACTCCAGGTCCCCGTGACCCTGAATACAGGATAAAGCGGTATAGACAGTGAGTGAGTGAGTATATTGCATTGTGGGAATTTGAGATTTTTGGTGTCTCAATATATCTAATGTAACCCAATAGTGCCCCCATGTGATATTTTTAAAGAATTGCATAAGACCAACAACATACAGTATGTGTTTAAGGTTTTTTTTTAATTCATCTTCTATACCTCCGATTCAGTATACAGGATCACAGGGGCCTGGAGCCTGTTCCAGTAGACTTTGGGCACGATGTGGGGTACACCCAGGACAGAGTGCCAATCCATAGAAGGACACACACACAATTTTGGAACACCAATTTTCCTAGAGAAGCCCACCAAGTCATGACAGCCATTTTTGATACCGTTCACCAGGCGCCGTATGAATTTCTTGCTAGGAGAATGTGCAAACTCCATGCACACAGACCCCTGAGGTGGGAATCAAACCTAAACCCTGTGGTGTGGGGCCACACTGCTCACCACAAAATAAGTAATTTTTTCCCAAAATAAAGTATGTGAACGCCTGACCATCTCACTCACATGTTCTTGTTGAATACCCTACTCCAGATATAGTTATCCTTTACTGTCATAATAACCTGCACTCTTCTGCAAAGGTCCTGATGTATGGTGAGGAGGTCTGGGGTGCAGTCCATATTCCAGTTCATCATTAAGGTATTCAAAGGGTTATGGTCAGGGCACTTAAAAGGACAAATCCTTCCAATCCAAATTTGGCAAACCATGGATCTGGCTTTTTGCACAGGGCCTCTGACAGATTTGTGCAGTTTTATAAGTAAAACACTGAACATTTTTACCAAGCGTGCTGGATTATTACCTTTGTCACACTTGCTCATTTCTATTTTCAGGCAAAACCAAGGAGCCTACATTATTATTATTATTATTATTATTATTATTATTATTATTATTATTATTATTATTATTATTATTATCATCATAATTATTATTATTATTATAAATATTGTTGTTGTTGTTATGGTTGTTGTTTCCATTTTAAAAACTGGTCTGTCTTGTAATATATCGCTTTCTTTACAGGCATGTAAAAATTCTCCTGTAATGTTTATTCAGTAATTTTTAAAGTTATGTTTGGCAGACATGTTAAACATATATAACAAAATTTGTACCAAAGATAGTATGGTGCCTAAGACATTTGCACAGTAATATACAGTATATATAGCACAGCACCGTGAAAGATATTTGCCCCTTCCTGGTTTGTATTTATTTTTTTGCATATTTGTCAGATTGAGATCATCAAACAAATGTTTATATTATATTATATTATATTATATTATATTATATTATATTATATTATATTATATTATATTATACACTAAGAAAACTCGAGTAAATAAAAATACTGAAATATATATAATATATAATGTATTAAGTACTAAAGATAATATGGGGTTTATATTTATTATCCAATATTTAAACAATGTAAATAAGTACCTACCATTTATAGGTTATATACATTTCTAGGTTTCATTTGATATTTTCACTTTTAAATATAACACTAAATTGTTACTTTAAACCATAACGAGGAAGTGTCACGTCACCCTGTGTGGGCGTGTCCGAGTTTAGTAACCCCGCCCCAATCCGCGCTATTTCAGTAGAGTAAGAGCTTCTGATATGGGCACAGCTGTGTAATAGATATTGCTACTCTGCCGTAGTTTCAAGACAGTGTGTTTTTTTTTTTTTTTACTTTAAGGAGAATCTGAGTTTAAACTAATACTCTCACGCTTAAGGAGGAGCTGCACGAAGTTACAGAATTAACAGAAGCAGATCCTCAATCCTCCTCCTAATCATCATCATCATCATCATCTAAATCATCATTTCACACTACTGCTACTTTACTTTTGCTTGACAGCCATGAAGAAAACGGAAACTATTGCTCTTAGGGTGCTGCTTCTCTTCTGCTTGTCTTCTTTCATACAAGGTAAGAGTGTGTTTTTATTACAGTTATGTTGTTGAAATATGCCTTCTCCTGCACTGCTTGTGTGTGTCGTAACTTTGTATTAATGTAATAAACTCTCCACCAGTGACCCCCAAGTCACTAGTTCATAATGCCACGTGCGCATGTGTTGTTTATATATATATATATATATCTTCACTTACTTTACATGTATCTCCATTGCTTTTTCCTCTGACATGAGCTTCTTCCCTAACACACCAAACCTTTTTTTCTCTGCTGAATTAACTGTTACAGTAAACAGTTTGAATGTCCATAGGAATGAAAAACAGATTTGCCACTAAATGTTCTATTTCAGGCGACTTCTGGAGAGCTCAGCTGACTTAATTACAGCCCAGGCTTTCTACTTCTGCTCTGTGGTGCTGGTTAAACCACACCAGATTTGTGGAAGAACCTAAAACTGATTAGAAAAGAAAATCTGAATCCTGATTGCATTACAGATTGATGCAGTCAGAGCTTCTGCTTTGCATTTCACACATGAAGGATGGCCAGATTTGATTGGTGGTTTCTCTATGGTTTAATATGTACGAACATTAGAATCCAGTGATGGCTAGCTGCTCATCCTGATATAAGATACACTCACTCTCACTCATTGTCCATACAGTACCACTTTATTCTGTATACAAGGTTGCGGGGGCCCAGGAGCCTATCCCAGGAGATTTTGGGCATGAGGTGGGGTACAACCTGGACAGGGTACCAATCCTTTGCAGGGCAAACACTCTCTCTCTCACACACACACACTACGGACGAATTGGGATTTTTATTTTTTTGACATTTCAGTAAGACGGGAGAAGCAAAGCAGTGTAAAGACATACAGATTTGGCTAATTGACATTCCCAATTCGTCTGTAGTGTGTGTGTGAGTGTATGTATGTATGTTTGCCATGCAATGGATTGGCATCATGTCCAGGTTGTACCCCACCTCGTGTCCTAAGTCTGCTGGGATAGGCTCCATGCCCCCCCGCCACCCTGTATGCAGAATATACAATGGGAGGAAACAGGAGCACCCGGAGGAAACCAACCAACCTCCAGGAGAACATGATAACTCCGTGAATACAGACCAGAGGCGGAAATCAAAGCCGGACCCTGGAGGTGCAAAGCAACAGTGCTAACCACTAAGCCACTGTGTCATGTTAAGTATATGAGAAATACAGTATATGAGATGGTTCTTAAGCAGTATCACATAAATAATGATTGCAGTGTGTCAGTCACTGTCTAACAATGATGAATTATTAAATTCAGAGTGTGTGACATGTTAATGAAGTGGTTGGGATATACTGAGTGATATTTCTGATCCCATTCCAAGTAACATGAGAGAGGTAAAAAAAAAAAAAGCATGTGACGCTTTGGCTTTTTAACCCCGAAACAGAGCGTCCATTGATTTTAGTGTTTATATAGAAACATTTGAGTTGGTTTTTTTTTTTTTCTGCTTCATGTTTGCTCACTTAGGCATAAACCTCTTTCTGTTCTATGAGCATTACTACAGAATCAGAAAAAGAAGTTGCTATTATGTCGCTCACTGGGGATATTTGGGGTGTTCACGCCTTTAAAAACTCAATGCGCATGTGCATGTATGTTTACATTTCCGGGGTTTTTTTTTTTTTTTTTTTTTAGATCAAGGTTTACTTTTTCTATTATGACTGAGTAACAGAACCCCACAGTTTATACATTAGGTTTTAAGAATGTGTCACACACCTCCTTGTGAACTCCTTGTTTGAGTGTCAAGTAGGTGGGAGAGCAAGACTGTTCTGAACATGCAGTGGAACAATCACGGTTTATTTTTAGAGCCAATCCTTTTTTTGTCACACTCCATGTTCTATCTGACTGCCTGCTGACAACTTGTTGTCTCTGTGAATGGACCCCTTATAAACTTCCCTGCTTGACAATGTACTAATAATAATAATACACCTACCATACATTTCATACAAGTTTCCTTTGTGAAGGAGTTGATGTGCTTTCTTTTCTTTAGTTTGCTTGCGCATATGAAGCATATTTATTGGAGACAATGCATGCTGGTAATCCAGCTTAGAGAGTATTAATATCCAAAACGAGTGATGGACATTTATTTACAAATTATGCTCTATACGTTCACTTTTACACTATACACATTTTCTTGGCCACTGTGTTATGGTTTTGCTCGTCTAATCCAATCTATTCTAATCTAATCTAATCAGATCGACATATATTTGCTCAACATATTAACATTGATTGCTGACTTTTTAAACATCCCATATTATATTTTCATCTTTTAATGGAGAAACAGGAGCCAAACAGGAGATAAAATAGTAATAATCCACATGATCATCAACAAATTATTTAATCTAGGTATTAATAAGTAGTATCTTAGCAGTTAGCAGTGGGTTGAGGGTTTGAATCTTGCACTTGTGGGTTGAAGTTTGCTGATGTTCTTCCTGTGCTGGGTAACTTTCCCCCAGATACACTGGTTTTCCCCTGCAGTCCAAAAACATGCTTGTGGGCAGCTCCAAATTGTCTGTAGTCTATGATCGGGGTGTAAGTGTGCTATGCCAGATGTTGCCAGAACTTAACGTGCTCAGCAAAGTAACATCCCCTACAATAATAGCAGCTGGCGTGAAGGAATAGAACATCGTGGCCAGCCATTGCTTAGCAATGCTGGCTTGGATGAATGGATGTATTAATGAAATTATGTAGTAGTTTAGTGAGCATCGGCTCCATGTTGTCCCTGTTTCAATGATTTGTGGTTTCAACATTTCTTTTTCCATCACCCTTACTATTGTTTTCTCTCAGTCTTTCTCATTTGGTCCTACCAAGTCCTACCCACCAGCTAACTCTGCTCTATCACATGTCAATTATCATCATGGGAGGGTGAAGGTTAACACATGGCTCCTTTGAGTCACTTGAAGGCAACCAACTGCATCCTTTACAGGGTGGCAATACATTCTAAAGAAAGAGCTATCTGCCCGCTTGTGTATACATGATCCCTTAGATGCCCACAAATGGATATACTTGCACTCATTGGCAGGGTAGAGACAGTAATACAATAATGCCATCCATTCAAATTATCCTGTTTGTAACCAGAGAATGTAACCATTTTTTCAACCCCACATGCCCATCCAATATTTTTTGTTGTTGTTTGTTTGTTTATTTGTTTGTGGGATTGGCATGAAATACTGTCCTAATTGTATTGCCTCACTTTCTACATGTACATTTTAAGCCATATGCCTGGAAACATAAGCATGAAAAAAATTAAATCTAAGATGGAGTTATATGTCTCCAGTACAACTGGACCTGCCATCATATTAAAAGTAATGTAATGTACAAAAGTGGTCGAACCATTATAGAGCAGAAAATGGAGTGAACTTCAGGATGCTTTGGCTAATATTGGGTTCATAGAGAATAGCAAATTACAGATAAGAGCTGCATTGTTGCATTGGATGTCCTAGGTAGGGAATTTCACATCTTTTTTTCTGGTCTGCATGACGTTCTTCCTGAATATTGCTTATAAGGTTTGGCTGGTCACCTCCAGGTACTCCGGTTTAGCCCCACAGTCCAAAGACATGCATCAAAGGATGATTGGCGTTTTCAAATTGCCTGTTGTGTGTAAGTCCTCAGCAACATAGCTTTCCCTACTGGAATGAGTCTGGTTTGAATTCGTAAGACATTGATTAGTGACTTCCAGTATGTGAAAGCTTGTACGGTACTGTGTAAAAATTTTGGGCCCATGCAACTAACTAATAACTGCTGTAGAGGAAGGATGTCTTCAAAAAACCAATTCTACTTTCAAAAAATACTATAAAAAGCAGTAAACAGAAAATTAATTAAACAAAGTGAATAATGGGTGTGATAACCCTTTGCTTAAAATATAGTCTCGGTTACAATTTGTGCAATTTTATAAGAAAATTAGTTGCTTAGTTTTACTGAACATCCTGTAGAACCAGCCACAGTCCTTCTGAGGACTTTGTGCCCCCTGCTTATTTTTCATGCATGCAAAACCCAGATATTTTCATTTTTCTCTCTTTTTTTTTTGTCTGAAAGGTGATCTTTTACATATATGCTGCTTTCTTTTCTTGTTTTCTTGTATAGATATTTTCCTGTAAGATTCTTTTCATGTTTGAAAATCAGAAAATGTTTTTTGTACTGACTTAATAATAGTCATAAAATAAACATGTACAGTGCTGTGGAAAAATATTTGCCCTCCTCCTGATTGTTTATTTTTTGGCATATTTGTCACATTTAAATGAAGCTGTCCAAACCTACCTGGCCCTAAGTGGAAAAGTAAATGCCCCCCAGCTAAATCATGAATGAACTTTGATTTTTGGAAAGCTTTTCAAATTTCACTAGCCACACACTGCCAGACATGTTGAATCAAGAAATCACTTGAACAGAATCTGTTTGCACGCTAATATATCTAAAAAACCAACACGATCTAAAGAAATTCAACAACAGAAAAAAAAAATCAGCGCTTCAGCTATGTATTTTCTATGGATTATCTATTAAAAGTAGTAGACTGGTATGCTTTAAGTAACTAGCATTTCAGAAAGGTTTGAACACAGGACTTTCTCACAGAATGCACAGTATTATTTATAAAAAGGTGTAAGTTCGTCATCATTTACAGTTTACGGTTTTTGATCTATTTTTTCTACTCATACAGATCATTTATTGAGCGTGCCTCCCCCCCCCCCCCTTGTTATATCCTTGTTTCCAGTCAGTCCCCTGTAGTAGTCTAAGATCATCAGATCAGAGAAGGTTTGCTCTTTTGAACTCGCCTTCAAAGCTGCGATTAACAAAACCAAATGCTAAATGAAACCAGCAAACGCTCGGCCAGGTGCACACGTCCAGATCTGTTCTGAAGAACGCTTTGCATCCTTCTTCTGTCTTTTTTTGCTTTCTCTTTTTCACAAAGCTATTCCCATGAGTTTTTCTTTGTTAATCTTTTTAGTATACATTAAAGAGTGAAATCTTTTCTTCTGCTAGGGATTGTCTTTCCTTCTGCTTCTTGTCTTTAATTCACACACGCTATATCAGTTTTCATCTCACTTTCTGCACTGCCAGGATTTCACACCTCTCTGCTTCCTTTCAGCATTTTAGTCTTCTCAGAACTTGTCCTCGTCTATGTTTTTCTCGTCTTCTCCAGCACACTGTAATGAGCGATATGTATATTCTCCTCCTCTAATTAATGAATTGTATCTGAATGATCAAAGGCAAAACAGTTGTTTACAAAGTAGAGCTGTGAGATTTAATAATTAAAATTTTTATTTAAATTTTAAGGTAAACTTTAAATGGTCTAAAGTCCCAAATTCCTTAAAAATATACCACAGCGTTTGCAGTGAATGCAAACCTCTTGCATCTTCTGCAAATACTTGCATTTTGAGAGAGTATCTAGTCTTTTTATTTTATTGTACAATGTTGATGCAATACCGTTATCTACTGGAATGGAGTGTGGAGCAGAAGATTGCCAGAAAAACGATTACCGCTTTTAACATGTGAGAAATGGAGTCACCCAAAATGAATCAGATAGCAAAATTTTGTGCTGTTGAAATTAATTGAGATGAAATTGCAATGTCCAAAATCTAACTTAATCAAATAGATAGTCTAGGTAGGATTCACAGCTTTATTATACCAGAACTGAAATGACACTTTATAGGAAATGATTCTTTTGCTTGCTGTTAATGATGTGGGCAGCCATGTTGGTTTGACATCCCTTGCTCAACTCCCAATTTTCCATATAGTCTTTTAGAGTTTGGGGGCTATTTTCTTTGATTTTTCTTGGATGACCTCCAAATATCAGTTATGACTATTAACCAAATGCAGCAGGATGTTCACTCTTCTTTCTATGTAATATAATGATGATGATGATATAATCAAATTTGTGGCAGATTCTGTTTTGCTCTTTAACTGTGTGGTTATATTTAAATTTTCCACAATTTTTTAGTTTTTAAATTGTATATCCTAAACTGCTCCTGCTGTTTTCTCCTTTTTGTTTTGTTTGCTTCCTGCAAGTTATTTTCTTGTCCAGTGATCTTCACAAACAAAGGTTCTGCCATCTTGTCTGTAAATAGCTACTGTATAAATCCTGTCAATAGGGCTGCTGGGATCTGTGCCAACTAAACAGAATTCAGCAGCACTCACATATATTTTCGCATTTGCACAATGTGTGTTTAAATGTGTATATATACATACTGTATAGCGTATTTCAGTTGTTTATTTATTAATTTTTATTAGTGGCTCTGAAGGGTCCCTTGGTGTTGGTTAAGGATGCTATTATACGCAGTAATCGTTTTTATGTTAACTATTAGTGTACTGTATATAATAGTGAAAATACCACATATGAACATATTGAATGTTTGTATGGTTTAAAGTGTACAAGCACTAAAATCCTTTTTTGCCTCTAATCAGAGCTAGGACAACGTGCTTAGAATCATAAAGGCTAGAATGTTTTCTTGAGATGGCTGGTGTGATGACTGGGCTGCATAAAGCTAGTGGGTGGGTGACTAAATAGAAAGTGCTACAAGAAAATTAATATGTGAATATGAACAAAGATGTGTAGAGTAGAACCATGATACACCTCAATAGCAAACACACTTCTCTCAACTGTTTCGCTCTACACCAATAGTGCATTCCCTCTTTTCAGTCTACCTCTTTAGAATCCCTGTAGACCGAATATTTAGACAGCAATACAGTGGATACAATGATAGACTTTCAGGTATATAGGTCGTCTACAACATGATCAAACACTGATTCTCTAAGCCAGCTACTGAAAATAGTGTTTCCCAGGATACTTGTGCTAACCCTGTAGAATTGCTTGTGATAAATGTGGTCGTTGTGCCTTGCAGCGCTCACATGTGAGCGGCAATAAGTGTGTGTTTGCGTCAGAAGTGTGTAAGCCGTGGTGCTCCATCACTCTAGAGAACAGGGCCATTATTGTGGGGCTCAGGGTGTGGTAGATTGGGCTGTGTGTGCAATCACATGTGTGCGCACACACACACACACACACACACACGGATATCTCCCTGAGGACACTGACTTGTGGTGTGAGAGAGAGAACTGTTTGAGAGTCAGCTGCTCTGAGATATGTGCTCTAGAGAAACTGTGTTTAGTAAAAAGGGGGAAGGGTTCAAAACAGGAACGAGAGCTACTGTCTATTTTTACTTATTTGGTGATGTGACCCTTGTTCCCTTTAAAAATGATAATAATTAAGAGGTCAACGTGGAACTATGTGCTTAGTGTTAGTATATTTATTCTAAGTTACACATGTCCTCAGTAAGCATTTAACTATGTCTTGACCATCTTATTTAAATATGTATTTGGCTTATGATATTTTTTAACTTAACATTTTTGTAGATGCATGAAAAATGGTTAAGTAAATGCTTTTGGGCACTGGTATAAAATACATTTTTGCGAAGAGAATAAACATGTCATGGTCGCTATTTTGAAAACTGCTGTCCTATGTGAACTCTGCTTTAAATAAAAAAATGTTCTTTGTAGAATCTGTTAAAGAGTTTTAGCCAATAAAATAATTTTACAACTATTGTGATCCTTTAAGATCAAATGTAAGACAAATGCATCTTTTACTTTTCTTCTTCTTAACTGGCTTCAGATCAACATTACATTACATAGCATAACATTACCATGTAGCTCAGTGCTGCAAAACAAACAAAAAAAACTATTGCTTCTATATACAGAAGTAGAACTGATGGTTCCTTTTCAGCTGCTCTGTGATGTGACATAAGCAGCAGCTTCAGAGCTTCATGTGTCTCAGATCAAGCATGTGTTAGCCCTTATAGCTTGCAGTGCTTGTGTGAATGAGAGAACTAGCTAGTGGGCGGTAAAATTAAATAATTTTGGAGTTTTAGCATAACTTGTCAATTCTTGTTCCTGTAATTGATGTATTTACATGGCTTGGTTCACTTCGTTCATCCATATAATACAGTGAAACGAATCAGTGAACTGAGACAAACATTCCAAAATTTCAGGCTAAAACCTTCCAGCTGCAGTTTTTCCTGTTTCACTGCATACAAAAGGAGAAGTCCTACATAAATTAAAAAGATTCAGAGAAGTGTAACATAGCATCATTTTCACATTGATGTGCTTGTGCTTCTGTGTTGTGACTTTTTCCAACTGGTGGAGTGAACGTGTGTGTATGTACTGTACAGTATGTGTGTATGTTTGTGCATGTGTGTGTGTGTGTGCATGTGTGTGTGTGCATGTGTGTGTGTGCATGTGTG
>JAQMYK010000020.1:2331650-2343609 GCA_030014345.1 Clarias buthupogon
CCAAATCAAGCAGGGTTTTTCCATTTTTCCATGTGTATTCTACCTGAAAGGTGAAATGCAATAAAATACACCCAGTGATCTGGGGTTGCTTCAGTAGGTCAGGTCTAGGCTCTGCAACATTATGCGACAATAAATGAAGCCAGAACATGTCTAAACACAATTGTGCCTACACATATTTCGTGCTTGGCCCCAAATGATTCCTCACAGTAGATTTATTGTGAGTACAACTTGTTTGTGTTTAATCACATGAGAGCTGTGCCAGTTGTAGATGTCAGAAGTGGAGACCACAGACAACAGCAGCATTTTCTATGGACAATTGTTCATTCAGGGCATAATTTTTTTTAATGTTTTGTATGACTAAATTAATTGCCATTGTGACACTCCTATAGCACACTTGATTACTAGTGGTTTTTAAAATGATACTATTTTATTTTACCCAACACATAAACAAAAGTGAATGCTTCATAAAATTTTTCTTTTGTTTCTTTTATGTTTATCTATCATTTAAGATTTAATCAGCTATGCAATTTATTGGTCTTTTGATGGTCCATTTGTTTACTTTAATCAATAGTTCAGTTTATTTAAAATCAATTCACACTTTTAAAATTATTTTGGCTTTTTAAATGAAATTGTATATAAATGTTAAATGGACAGAAAATTGATAAAATTCAGAAAAATAAAATCAACAGCTTTTGCAGAAACAAAACCTCCCATCTTCCACAAGCACTGACATTTTTATTTTATTTTTTTATGTATTGCTTGTTCTTGTTCTTTTGAGTTTATGGGTTGTTAGTGCATTACTGCCACCTACTAGATTAAAGTGTAGAGCAGAAAATTGGGAGGATTAGAAAAGATTCAGTTTTTACAAGTCCTAACATTTAACCAATCAACAACACAAGTTACAAAGCACCTTAATATTTATTAGATACTTTTATTACATTTTAATATTTAAAATATTGTAAAGAAATATACAGTAGCTAATATAAATATAACACTAATCAAATTTACTGATTGATTTAATTCCTAAGCTAATATTTGTCATTGTGATTTTTATTATAAAGGTTTTCCTACTGGAAGGGCACATCTCAACAGTACAAGTGTTCCAGGAAACCTCACATATAGCCAAGATGCAGCTAATCCTTCAAACAGAAATAACCTAACGTCAGCAGCATCCAATACAACACTATTCACCACAACCACCACCACAACTCTGCCCGCGTCGGCTCCCTCTACACACTCGCAGACACCGTCTGCCTTCACTAGGCCTCAGAATACCACCAATCTACCGGCTACAACCACTCCAAGCAGGGAAAAATCCTCAAATGTTACATTGAAGAGCACATCTGCTCCAACGACAGCCTCAACCAAATTTTCCATTACCACTATCCTGCCTAAACACAAGTTAAACAGCGCTCCTGTCCCTCCTGGCACCCCTTCTGAGCTGAATGTTGGAGACGACACTGCATGTGAGTATTATATAATTTTTAAATACTAAATTCTACAGAAAAATATAGTGTGTATATGGGTGTATGTTGATAATAATGTAGAGTACGCTTGTTCACTTTCTACTACTTTGATTTGTTTGGGCTTCTCCTTTTGCAGCATGGATTTTCCCTTTGTATTCGAGAGTGCCAGTGTGTGCTTAACCATTTGTTCTAACCTGATGAATAAAGTCGCCTCCTATTCATTACCCAATTATCACAGTGCAGCCACACGTGTACCTCGTTTTTGTAACTGAGGACTCTTCAAAAAGCCTATAGTGAGCACTTGGGAAAAGCTGATTGTGTGTGTGAAGAACAAGAGTGTGATTATAATATTGGAGGCCTTGAGGTTGGCTTGGGCCTGGAACATCATTATGCTGACAAAAAAAAAAATGAACAGACTGAGCTTTGTTCTTCTGCCAACTTGTATCAATAGCACACACAAACACTTATACACTGATATATAAACACTCACTGGGCATGCCACTGTTAGGGTATGTGGGTAATGAGTACCTGCTTGTTCATGTATGAAGTGGGGAAAGTGTTCCTCATGCATACACTGGCTGAGCAGAGCAGGATTACTGAAATAGGCCATGTTTCTTGTTCCGAATTGAAAAAAATGTCAGTCTGGGAATCCTCATTGCATGTCGATCGGAAAACATTAAAAAATTATGAAAAATCAATCCTTATTTCAATAATATACTTGGAAAGTCTACTTTAAGAAAGAGAAAGAGCTTTATTGTCACTGCTCATAAAGATACAACAGAACATTATTCAGGAATCCCTAAAACCCGCAGCATACATGTTGTAGAACTGCTAGTTGTGTTATATAGCTGCCGCGCTGCCATTTCAAGCATAAATATGTGCAGTATCCGACTAAATCCAATATGGACATGTTTCTGTTTAGATGACTTTGTAACCTTGATTTGGCTTTCTGCCTGGAAAAGGTTTGGATAAAGAACTGGGTATACAAAAATGGTCACACAGTTAATGTCGCACGTCCTGGGATGGACCTAAGTCTGAGCTAATTGATTTGTAATTAGCTATCACAATAGACATATTGACATTATCAAAATTGAGAAGCACTTGCACACAACTATATGGATGAAAGATTAAAACTGTTTAAATGACCTAAAAATAAATTATAGGTGATACAAGTGATAATGTGGATGATGATGAGTGCTGGCCATATCACCCGAAGATCGCAAGTTCGATTCCCGGTGATGCTGTAACCTCTCACCGACTGAGTGGTAGTAGTAGCCTTAATGTGGGAACCCCCTAGTGACAGGGAGGAATTGGACATGACTAAATTAAGGAGAAAATCTGGGGGGAAAAAACTGTTGAGGGAGGCAGGGAGCCTTTCAGTAGATTTGGACTGGAATGAAAGTCAAAAGGCGACAATATTTCCAGGATACAGTACTGTGCAAAGGTTTTGGGCCACCAAAGAAATTTGAACAAATGTTTTACTGTGACTGTAAATTACCCAAAGATACAACTTCAAAATTAGCAGCAACCTCTGTTCCAACCACTCAGCATTCAGCATCACCTGCATATTAATCATAATCATCTGTCATCTTCTGCACCTGTTTCTCACTGATTCATGCCTTAAGTTAGTTCTCTCTCTTTTTTATGCTTGAATGATTCATAGGTCACTGTGTGGCTTAACATTCCTCTGAAACTGCACAGGTACAGGGACTGGACTGAAAGTGAGAATCAAAAATGCCTCCTACATTAGAAACAAGACACAAGCAAGACTAACTTAAAACACACAAGTATATCTGGCTCTCTGGTAAGAAAATGTGAAGAAATGAGGGTTGGCTCAAGACTTTTGCATAGTACTACATGTTTTCACTTCCTGTTTGCAGTTCCATCTCGAATTCGCAAAACTAGATAAAGTGATGAGTGCTGCCTCGGCATTCACATTCGCTCCCTGCTGTCCGCATCCGCTCTGGTTGTAAAATTTTGTTTTATTTTATACATTTATTTTTTCTGGTTTGTGGTTTTGCCACATGAACATCACATGCTGTGACTAACGATAGCCACACATCAATAGCCTAAACATCAGCCTAAAGATCACACTTGGATTACTGTGGATGGTGTAATTTTTCTTGCAATTGCTAAGAACAGTTTGCACTCAAGTAAATAGTGTTAAACTATTGAGGCTAAAACTATAATGAATGCAGAAATTACACTGATGCTCATACTTTCAAGGTGTTCGTAAGTTTCTGTTTAAGCAGTTAGAAATTTTCTACCTATGGTGTATATTAGTATACGTCTGTATAACAGAAATGATTTAGAGTCGCACCATCTCATGTCACCCAGATGAGTATGGGCTCCATTTTAAATTCTCTCATTTGAGTTTTCTTCCTTATGTCATTTTTCCTTGTCACCATCTCCTCTAGCTGGCTCATTAGGAGCAAATTTATAAATGAAATTTATGTAATGGGGCTTTATAAAAATATCCTGCTTTATAAAAATATGAAATGGTTACTAAATGGTCATTAAATTTTCCATTTTATCTTTTCATCGTATGTCATAATAAGACTTCGCTACAATGCAGGTTTGTGCAGAAGTTACTTAATATTTCCCTCTTCCTCTCTTCTTTCATTTTTATCTGGTATATGTGTGCTGTTGCGATCTCCAGCCTCTAGCACATCCATGGATCCTCTCTTGGCTGGCCTGGTGTCCGTGTTTGTCATCACCGCTGCTGTTGTGTCTCTTCTAATTTTCCTGAAACTCAGACACAGGAACGAGCGTCCAGAATTCCGAAGACTCCAGGATCTCCCCATGGTGCGTCTCAATTCTATAACAGTTGTTTTTACATATAACATAAGCATATAAACATATCATTGATTTTTTTTTTGTTCCAGGATGATATGATGGAGGATACACCTCTCTCAATGTACAGCTACTGAGTGGTCATGAGAAACCCTTGAATGTCTGTCACCTAGGCCTCCTCGGAGCTCTGTCATCGTGAACATCTACCCGGTCACACTTTTAATTATTAGTTCCTGAACTGAAACGTGAGCTTCGTTATCTAGTTTGCAGTTGGAACCAAACAAGACATGGACTGAGCAGCTCTGATTTAAACTGTCACTTTTTTTTATTTGGAGGGAGGATGTCATCCCGGCCTGTGCTATAAAGGTTGCAAGTACTCTGCGTATCAAAACAAAGTAGGCCTTAAAACATGTTACCCCTTTCAGAAGCCTAATTCCATTTTAAATAGGCAAGGGGACTCATACTGGTGACTAAATGAGAGGCTTAGCTTCATCTTAAATTGTTTAAAATCCCTCACAATGATATGGTGCATGATGATATGTTATTTAAATACACCCAAGCCCAAATTTATCTCCATGCATAATCCATTATATAAAATTAGAAAAAAGTCAAAGGTAGGTGTTAGGCCTTGCTTATTTCATCAAATGTATAAGTGGTTAACCAAAAATGGAGACCAAAGGAATAATGTGCCTTTTAATGCAAAAATTTTAAAGCTTCTGGTCCATCATAGTATAGTGTGTGTGTGTGTGTGTGTGTGTGTGCGTGTGCGTATACAAGACTTGTTTTTATTGCAGCTTAATCACTTTTAATGCCTCAGACCAAACTAAATGATACAGAATAGCAGTTTAATTTGCAATTTCTTAACTGCTTGCTCCGAAACATATAGACAAGGTCACTTGGAGGGTAGATTAATTGACTTGTAAGCAGTGATAATTGTAGTATCTGCCTAATATGGAGTTTTTGTAATTTTTTTTTTTTTTTTCATTTTAGAACTGATCTAAAATCGTTTTTTAGTAAACAATAATTTAATAATATACATTTCCCCATTCACATGTGCTTCTTGACTGATTAGTTAAAAAAAAAAAAAGTTATGAATCTAATTTAAAAATACTAATAATGAAAAAAATTTTGATGTAGGGTTTTAAAAAATTTACAGTATGACTAGAAGTGTATATGTGTGTGTTTGTATGTTATGGTGATTGCTGATTGGCTCTGTACTAAATTTGAGTACTCGAATAGGAGACACAGTACAGCCTTTGGCCTGCTCTGAAGAAATTAAGAGCAGTTAGTTTTTAGACCAATCAAGTATGTATAATAAATCAGACACAGTAGCATTCCAGGATGGTGTGTGGTGTGATGTGGTTTAACTCTATTCAACGTACATGAAGTGGTTTTATAACAATAAACCGACTCTGATACTTTATTTATTGTCGGTTTAGGTTTTAATTGAACTTCAGATTTATTCATTACAGCTCGTCTAAAAACTATTTAAAAAAAAACCATAATGAGTTTGAAATTTTGTTCAGAGTATAATGGCCTACATAGTCATGAAGTCGCTCTAAGATCAGAGTATGACATTTTAATTGGGATGTTGGTTTCAAGCCGCAGGAGACACTGAAGAGAGAGAAGCTTTGATGCGAGGATGATTACTGAGCTGTCAGACTAAAAAGCACATGGCTGTGCTGTTAGCCAGTCATTAACGTTGACGGAGACTGATTCAAGCGAACCACATGTTATATAAAAAGAATATTACGTATCTGTCCATGCTGGTCAAAGTCCTTTCTGGACGTTTTAGCAACTGTGTGTTTGTAGGCAGAGTGAGCAGTAGTGACAGTAAATGTGTCCTTTTCGATTGTCTGATCAGTAACCAAGACTTTACTGTGTCTTAGATTTTCCTTATTGGCTCAACATCACTGAGTGTGGAGTTTTACATATGAAAACTATGATTATGTATGGAGTTGTAATCAGCTACTGTATGCATATACAGCACTGTGCAAAAGTCCTGGCCCTCCCGATTTCTTCATATTAAATGAAATGATGTATATTAAATTAAAGAAATTAGAACAAACCTTTTACTGCAAGTGCAAAAATATGTTGTTTATGTAACAACTTCAGCAGCCATCTCATTTCCCCTCTCGTCTGTTCCAAGCACTCAACATTAAGAGGAAATGGATTAAAGAACGAAAACCATTCCTCTGAAACTGCTTAGATACAGGGACTGGACTAAGATGAGAGCCAAAAAAGTCATTCAGGAAGCCTGGAGAACTATTCCTCAAGACTATATTAAAATACAAGAAAGTCTTTTGAAGCAAAATATGAAGAAATCAGGACTGGCTGAAGATTTCTGCACAGTACTGTAGTTCCACCAGATGCAAACTGTGGCTAATGTATAGATGATTAAGGTAATATTTTGCAGTAAATCTTGCTCTTGATATTTAACTAGTGTGTCCCAAATGTCTATAAATTAACACTTTTTTTTTTCTAAAAGCAAAACAAATTAATTCTTCTTAGTCTCACAGTCCACCCTCCCCCCACATTGAATTCATATTAATACATCTGGTGTTATGCATACAGTATAACTGCACTTGAAATGCAATGTTCAGGATCTTGGGGGGGAGACTCTACAGGGTGATGATGACCAATCCAAGAACCCAGAAAACTATAAACCTGACCATGCTCTATCTATGGAGACTTTTGTGACATCCTGTATTCTGCAAAGACAACTTGACAAATCACTTTTTAACTAAATACATGATTAGGAATGTGCTCACAAATTAACAATATACATTTAGTGTTGATTTCCACTTGAAATGTACACTTTCTCACACAAACCGGCGTTTTTGTGTCTTGCTGTTTTTAGTAGGCTGTATGTTTTGCACTTTATTGTGGGATGGGCTGCAGGGCCATTTTTATTCTGGAAGTGTTTTAGGGTTGTCAGAATAATGTGTGGAGCTTTTTTTATTTTGTGAAAGTAAACCTAGTTGCTCTTTGTCATGCTTGTAATATCATTATTATACTTGTGTTAGATTAGTGTTGTGTGAACATGCACTCTTGGAAGGTGATCATTACATTAAGTGGCTCGCTTTAACGGTTTCCGATTTTGAAAAGCGCAGATCAAGGATGTGCACCTCTTGCACCGCAAGCCATAATTAGAAGTGTCAGTCATTTTCATTTTTCTGTTGCAATTTATCACAATGTACAAAATGCGCACGTGTTTGAGCAGCTGGTTCTGGGACGAGTCGGTGCTCGTCTGTGAGCGGAAACTGACTAATACCCCTCCTGTAAATCAAGAGCGGTGAAGGAGCAGCACTGATGAGGTGAATAATCTTTGTTTGCCCTGACCCCTTCCAAGTTTACATGACCATTCATGCCTATCTCTCGGTCCCCTTAACACTCATCAGTAATGTTGACTTACTTCTTTTGTTTTATAAAATAAAATTTAAAAAAGGCTAAAATGAAAACGCATCATCAGATAATGCTTGTTAAGGCATTTGACATCTTCAACC
Organism: Clarias buthupogon; assembly: GCA_030014345.1. Classification (NCBI taxonomy): domain Eukaryota; kingdom Metazoa; phylum Chordata; class Actinopteri; order Siluriformes; family Clariidae; genus Clarias; species Clarias buthupogon. The sequence continues at coordinate 2,339,416 of JAQMYK010000020.1, forward strand.
TTTTATGTAATAATGACCATGCACAAAGTCTGATAGGTGTAAAAAAACAAAACAAAACAAAAGAAAAACAACAATAAGAATAAAAAATAAAAGCCATATACTCTTTCAATTCACGGAACGTTTTCACAGAAACCCAAGTGTTTGAGTTAAGCAGTCATTTTCCATTGGGTATTTTAAATCCTGCTCTTTAAGTGGATTTACAGTGTATTAACATGCATATAAAACATTAACACATGTTCCAGAGTCACATGGCTGATTTCATTTTCAATCTGTACAACTGTTTGCGAAACTAACTTACAGCTTCAAAAACAGACCTTTTTTATTCTCAATTTATTATTACAAGCTTATGTCTCTCCTTTTGTCTCTTTTTGTCATTTTCTGCTTCACATGCGTGCCAGAAGTGCTGTTTTTGTATTTTAAAAAGATCATGTTTTCATGTTTGATGTTCCAAATGTTTTATTATTAAATTTCTTTACAACATATTAAATGTGTTTTTGTGTTATCAATTTAACGTGCCTTATTTTTTAAATAAATAAAAACATTTATTTATTTAGCGACACTTGCACAGGTGGTTGGGTTATAATGTTATATAATGAAGTAAAAAAGTTCTAAACTACTATAAAGCAAAAAACACTTCCACCTTTTCATCTAGAACATTCAACACACACAATATCAGTCAAAAGGACAAACTTTCTAAGTCCATGGTCTTTTTTTTTCTTTCTACATTGTAAAACAATGCTGAAGGCATCCAAAATAAGCAATAATCTTGAGATCTTGTCTGCCATTTACAGTATGCTCTGTAAAGCCTTCATAACCACTCTAATCTGAGGTGCTGTATGTTAGTGATTTTTCATGCTGGTAACTCTAAATGAATTTACTCCCTAATATCACATGAATGTCACATGATAAACATGATACCCTAATATGTGTTTTATTTTGTAGTTTAGAAAAAAAACAGTATTGTTGTAGACTGAGGAAAATATGTGCAAACTTTTGACTGGTGCTGTACATTTAACTTTCATTTCCCTAATAAGTCTTTGTCTTTATCTTTAAAAATGTCTGATAAAGAGATAGGATAACTGTACAACTGACCTCACGTCGATAAATACATAAGTCTGCGAAACAGTTTAAAACAGCTTAATGCGACATAACCAAAGGTGATGAGACCACTTAAAATGCCAAACAACACATTTACCAGCCATCATCTAAACAAGGCCTCGGGAACTCTGCCTTTTCCACCTACATAATGTAAAAAAATATAAGATATTCCTTTTCCTTTTTTATAAATCTGTACATTTCTTTAAAAAAAAAAAAAAGGTATTTTAGGCAGTAGGACCAAGTTTTTTTTAGATGTTAAATGCGTTCCCCTGACCACATGGATCACCATACGTGCAGCAGGAATCAATGTCATCATTCTGTTTCTAGTGTCAAAGGTCAGAAACACTGAGATCTGGAGAACTTTGTGAAGCGCCTCTGATGTAGTTGCTCCCGAGTCCACTCGCATGGGCGCTGAAATCACTTCCTGACAGGCTCGAGTGTCCTTGACTTCTTAGTTTTGAAGCTAAATGCAGATTGAAACAACCGAGTGATTAACGTAATCATGGCCAGCCGTCAGAGATGCTTATAAAACAGGTAAGTAATAAAACAGGAAAATCAACACCAGTGTGTAAAATTACCGTGAGATTATTTTCTATAAATGCATGTCCACTTATACAACAGCAGATTTCTTAAGCTAATATTTTTTTTATTTACTGAAGAAAGTTAGATATTTAAATTCGTAAACAGTTTAATTCATGTTAGTTAGCAGCTATGTTTTTCTTGCTTTTTTTCTGAAGGCACTTAGATGGCACTTAAAAAAGGCACTAAAAAAAACAATCAAAACATCACTGCCTGGTAAAACAAAACAAAAACACAAAAAAAAAACCCTGAAAAACCTGAGAATTACTGGAACTGGGTTAAGATCTGTCTAATGCAGTATTAAAACCTGTAAAGACAGTGTTGAACCTTCTTAAAAAAAATCAAATCATGAATGGAGATCACTTAAATGCTTGGTGAATTTGCATTACAAAAATGGACAGTAGAAATCAGAGCTTGTTTAATTGCGACATGGACAAGCATTTCTACATACATAATGTGGCAAGAACTGAGAGGATTGTGACTAAACAGCTGTGTGGCCTCAGAAAAAAAAACACACTTGTTAGTGAGACTAATCAGAACAAAGGGAGCTTGCAGATCGGACTTTGGAGCAATTGGTAAAGGTCATGTGGTCTAATGAGTCCAGAATGACCCTATTCCAAAGCGATGGCCAGTGTTAGGAGGAAAGCGCATATTTTCACATACAGTATGAATTGGCCACCGCATTGCGTGCCATAATGAAAATTAGATGGGTGTGACATTCTTTCTGGCCAGGCAGAAACGGTAGGTTTGTAAGTACAAAGGAACTTAAAAACCTACAAAACATAGAAACTAAACGCTCCCTTTGAAACAGCTAAAAATGAAAGTCTGCTCACAGAAATCTTCACCAAACCAGTTAATATACGTGTGCTTTGTGTGTAATGTCTGCTGTACAAATCCCTGCACAGTTTTCAGTTAAATAAGGATAACGTGTTACAAAGAGCGTGCTAATATAAACCTGAGATTTCCCTTCTGTCAGAGCTGTGCTGTTACAAAAATGTAATTAACCCCTCTGAAAAGACTACAACGCACCAACTGTTCACTCCAATTGTTCAGAGCTGTAGCAACAGTAGGCGCATGTGTGTTGGAATGGGTATTATGGGAGTCTTACTCACATTACAAATATAACAGCTCAGGAGATGAGCAAGCAGGACATTGTCTTCCCCATCTCGCTACACTAAACCCCCTCAGGCTGAGGGTTACAAAACAGAAGCACAAAACACTACTGTGTGTAGCATTGGTTGCAGTTACATAAATCTCAATTGTAAAGAAATATACTTGCTAAGCATTAGCCTGGTAATGAGTGTGTGTAGCTGAGTGTATACAATATGGCCCATTTTAAATAACCTTTTATTAACAAATCCAAGTCTGTATTGCCTATTCAAATTACCTTTCTCCTATCTCAGTTCTCTGCTTCTCTAAACCTTTAGTCTGTAGATGCTTTGCTGCTAGCTGCATCAGTGATGATTTGAGTGTTTATTATCATTTAGTTTATAGAAAAGGTCACTGTGTGTGTGTGTGTGTGTGTGTGTGTGTGGTGTCGAACCTGATTCCCCTAGCCCCGATATGTCCAGGTCATCTGAGCTTACATCTCCGAGACTAGGGGTGGAACTTAATTCATCATCTGAGTCTGATAGCAACCGTCTCCAAGAACTCGTTTCCACAACTGCGTCTAACGGATCTTGGAAAATAAAACAGAAGGAGTAAATGACGACTCCAAAAGATCAGGGAGGAGACAGAAATGTACAAAGGTGTGTGTTGGTTACCTGATTTCTGTGGTATTTCTGCAGGTGTGTCGAATCTATCCCTCAGAATTAGGCCCCTCACTTCACCCTTTAAGCCAGATATTGTAAGTCTAACACACACACACAAACATAAATATGTATAAAGTTCAGAGAACTAATCTACACAAATTAAAGCTAGCTTCACATTACCATCCCGAAGAGACATAAACCCTATTTAAGGAATTAAAAAGCAAGGAAGGCTTTCTTAAATAATTGTAGTACTCTGTTCTAGCAGCATAATTATTTCTGGTTGAATAAACAACTATCTACAAGTCATTCCAACAAAATTACAGATCAACCTAATTTCTCCAAGTTCATTTCAAGTTCAACTCGAGACTATCGTAGGATGATGTCACTGCTGCGTGCCTACCTGAGATCTCTCATGTCTTGCTGCGTGTTCTGGTACTGGGTGATGATCCTGGAAAGTTCAAAGCCATGTGTGCGATAAGAATCGGTGACAGTTTCCAGTGTCTGTACAAGGAAACAATTATGATACAGCAATCATCACAACAAGGGCAACCGAGGGTACACACAAAGACCACTGTATGAAAAATATGTCTGAAGATTAATCATTGTTCAATCAAAATTGTTTTTTATTTTTTTACTTTTTTTATTAACCAAAAGTGATAAGTTGGAATATTTCAACCTGGAATATACACACATCGAAATATTGTATGATTATCTTAGGTTAATCTCATATTAAACTAACTATTAATCTCATATTAAACTAACTATT
>JAQMYK010000020.1:2384743-2402231 GCA_030014345.1 Clarias buthupogon
ATTTATTAATAAAAGCAGCTTTACAGAATTAAAAAAATCGAGGCCAAGGATTCCCTGAGATGGCAATAGGAAAAAACCTTGAGAGGAACCAGACTTGAGAGGAACAGGGAACGCATCCCCATTTATGTAATATCAGATAGCAGGGATTGATCTCCAGTCATACTGTGTGTTAGGAGACTGAAAGTTCAGTATAACAGGGGAAGTTTTTAAGTTAACAAGAAGGCCACTTTTGTTATTGGAAGCTCCAAAACAGGCACAAAAATGTTTGTGGGAATTTTATTCATAAATTATTGAGCAACTGCAGTCACAAGTCATCAGAGTAAAACTGAATGTATCAGCTGAGTCCAAGACCATCTTCAGGGTCAAGCGGCCATCCCCAGTCACTAAACACATGCCAAGCAGACCACACAGGGCCATCTTCAGCAGAGAACCAGAGGCCTCTAGGTGATGAGAACTCCAACCAGAAATGGGGCACCACGATGAACCAGACAGGCCCGAAAGGCAGAAGGGGTCAGAATCACTGGCAGCTTAAGATATTTAACTGTATATTTCTTAATGAACATCACAAATCTCACATAGCTACACTGGTCTCTAAAAGTATTCTACAATATTTTACAACAGGTCCATTTTAGAAAATAAATAAATAAATAAATTTAATGAATTTAATGAAGTTTCTTAATATGTGGTACGTTCCTTCGTGCTTTAATGATGGTGTCTGCTTGAGCTGGCACAGACAGCATATGTTTATGCTTATGCGCTCGGGCACATGCGCTTGATGAGATGGCCGACGTTATCAAAATGTAATAGTCCATTTTAAATCAAATTAAAGTGTCATCAGAACACATGGTCCAATAGAGGTGATAATGGTTTAGGAATATCTGACCTTTTGTTCAAAAGTGTTAACCTGGTCAATATGCCTGTTAGTGGTGTTCTTTCAGCTGCTCCCATTAAGGGGTTGCAACCTTCCTATTGTCAGAGGAACTGAGAATTAGTGCCACAAAGGCTCTCTCTGTGGCTTTCCCATGCAACTTGGCGACTATTATTATCTTGTATGAATATTCTTACGATAGCACTATTTTGTCTGTTATATAACAAACAAATGCACCAACCTGTTAAAACCTGTACAATGAAAAACAAACTTGTGTGGAGGTTTATAAGAGATGGGAGGGGAGGTATAAATTAGATTGGTTACCAGATAATAGCGTACATTTCTATCTCTCTTTCTCGCTCTCCCTTTCTCTCTATTGTTCTCTTTTTCCAGCGTCAGTGACTGGGATGATCGCACACACTCTGTTCCTCGATGACAGGCAAACACACGTGCTGCTGAGTGAAATTATAGTGGATTCCTGCGCCTCCACAGCATTTCAGGATAAAAGTGAATGAAACTCGAATTTTCTCGCGCTGCCCCTTGCCTTGTGTCACGTGGACCTCTGTCTGGACTGAAGAAACGCATGTCACCAACTCCTGAATGCGTCACAGTCGGCAACAACTTGGTTCTACGATCTGGATGACTGTCGATCTGGTGTCCCAAGTGCGCAGACAGACGAACAGTCAGGCAGGGAACAAAGAGGTATACGGTCTTAACACTGAGAGTGCATGGACAGTCTCTCGTTTGCCAGGTCTTTCCTTTCCATGCCCCTCATTACCGCGCCCCCACAAACACACACACACACACAGCTGCAAAAAGGAGGCAAGTCGCAACTTCAGAGCGATTTACCTGTGGCCGTCTACACGAGCTCCTCTGGGGATATCCGACGCTGAAACAAAAGACACAAAGACACAGAGGCTGGAGACATTTCGGGGAAACCTCTGATTGCGTTGCATCGCAGTGAAGGCGGACTCCAGCTCACTTTGAAGTATTTATCAAAAACGGACCACATTGCTCGGCATCACGGTCACTTCAGGAATTAAGGGACTTGTGCGCGCACCAGACAGGTAAACATCTGATGCTGCACACCGGGGACTCATGTGAACACCGGTAGCGAGATACACAAAGTACTTCTTGTGAAAATCCCCAAAGTGCTCTCGGTCTCTTTGCGGGCTCCATGAAGGATGCGCGTGCGCTCGGGCACACGCGCTTGATGAGGCGGCCGACGTTATCATGCGTGTTTTGGCCGAGGCCAGCGTTCAGTGCCTGCGGCTCGCCTTCCTGCTGATGGTGGCGGCGGGCGCGGCGCCCTCTCCGGCACTGAGCGCCGGCTGCCCGGAGCGCTGCGTGTGCGACGAGCAGCTGGTGGTGCAGTGCGCCGGTCAGAGGCTGAGTGTCTTCCCCGTAGACCTGCCGCTCGCTACGCGCCAGCTAATCCTGAGCGACAACCGCATCGGCGAGCTGCCGCCGCTGCAACTAAACTACCTGTCCGACTTGGTGTATTTGGACTGCAGCAATAACACACTGACCGAGATCTCGGAGTCGACGTTTGGCAACCTGCGCAAGCTCGCCTATTTAGACCTGTCGTTCAACGCGCTGGCGCGCATCGAGGACCGCACGTTCGGCGCGCTCGCCAGCCTCGTCATGTTGCGCCTCACAGACAACCCGGGCTTGTCCGAGATGCACGCGGACGCGTTCGTTGAAAACAGCGCGCTGCAGGTGCTCGACGTGAGCCGCAACAACTTGACCACGCTGAACGTGAGCACGCTGGTGGCGCTTCCCGCCTTGCGCGCGCTCGGTCTCAGCGGAAACCCGTGGCGCTGCGACTGCGACACTGAGGACCTCTGCTTGTGGGTGCACATCGAGGGCTTTAAGTTTCAAGGTGGGTCTGTACACTTCAGTCTCACTTCACTCCGGTTCACACGTACTTAGGACAAACACCACCAGAAAGTACTTTTCTATAACTAAATCTACATTTCCTTTACAGTGTGGTCTGTGCGCTCCAACACGCCTTACGTTTTTGAATTACTGTACTTACTAAAGCACGTATTAGACACTAATAGCAAAATACTTTGCTTCATAATACAATACTTTTGCTTACATTATGTTATAATACAACCATACCAGAGCGGCGTCCACAAACATGCTGTGGGATTCGATACAAACGGTATATTATAATAAATGAAGTATGATAGGCCAAGTAACTATTCTTATAATTACTATTAGAATTACAATTAATGAATAAGTCCCAGCCTTAGCCCCAGCCCCATTAATATGAGAAAAAGGAACATTCACAATATTGATAAGTGTGTCGTGATATAATGAATTTTAAGCTCAAATGCATGTTCTTTGTAGGGCACTATACTTGGGCTATGTCCTTAACTACATTCTGCAACTCTGAAATGACACATCTCTACCCTTTAACCCATCTGACCAGGCATCCAACTGTGGCGTACAAATCTATTATTATTAAAACTAAACAAAAACACTGTATTAAATGTAAAGTGTTAGTGTTTGTGTAACTCCTGGGGATTTGCTGTGTGTCTAGGTTCTTTCAGTCAGCCATGTAAGTCTCAACCAGTTAAGTCATTTTCCCTTGTGTGTGTGTTTGTGTAAAACTGCAAGGAAAGTGAGATCAGCTAATGAAATCTTATTAGGGTTGAGAGAGGCTCTGGCTCCTTATCAGACTTATCACACCCAGATCGATTTATCGCATTATTCAGATCATTAATTTGTTATCGAGTGTCACTCTCAGCGGAGCTGGGGTCAGGAGGGTTGAGGATATGCACTCATTTTCTGTGGTCTTGCAGAAACCTCATATCAACATTTACACAGAACATTAAAGGAACCAACCATTTTTTTTTGTTTCCAATAGAGTAGTGTTGCTCAAATGCAGCTTGATGTCTGTGTGTGAGGAAGAAGAGAGAGAGAGAGAGAGAGAGAGAGAGAGATTTACCATGCCAACTTTTACTCCATATGGCAATGTTTACCTAATGTTTACAGATCTGTATTAGAAGAGTATGATAGCCTCACACAGATGTACACTGAATTAAGTTACAAAGACCTTGGTAATTCAATGACAAATGAATACATCTTAAATTAATTAGAACAATAAGCTACAGTATGCAATCCTGTGATTTTGCAGATATGGTTTGAGTGATTTGTAGTGTTTAGTTATGCATTTATCACCGTATCTGACTACTCTGTCATTCGGTCAAAGAATAGTCCATATTGTCTATTCCACAGATCTCTCTCTCTCTCTCTCTCTCTCTCTCTATCTCTCTCATGATTAGCTAATCTGACGTTTTGGTGTTGCTGTGTCTGAGGGGAGTTGTGGTCTAATTATATCATTTTTAAGTGGATATGAAGAGTCTAATTTCTCTCCTATTATGTAATCCAATCAGTCCTCAACTACTACACCATCCCACTAAAGCAATAATAACTCATCTTTCTTTCATTCTGGCCCCAAAACTGTGTGTGTATGTGCAAGTGCGTGCATGTGTGTGCATTCTTACTTCTGATGTTGTATAGATAAATTGCAACAAAAGAACCTTAAATTACTGGACAGTATGTCTTCAACTTTCGACATAATCATAAACACTTGTTCGGTTTCTTTGAACTATCATGCCACCTGTTTGTCTGAATAACAGTGTTAACTGTTAGTGTTTGTCTGAATTGGTTCCATCTGCAATAGAGGAAAGAAGTGTTCTGGTTGTCCACTACATAATGACGTCATAAACACATCAACATGCTGGTCTGATATTAATACAAACTACATTATATGTTAATTATGGAAGTTATGGAAAAGTTGTCGGGTGAGATAGTCTTCCATCACTTATTAGTTTCAATCTTTTTATAGCTCCAGTGCAAAACTAAACAAACCAATGTCATGCATCACATAGACACACAATTCACTTTCTAACTCCATGGTCGTTCCTGATTTTTATTTATTTCTACATTGTAAAGCAATGCTGAAAGCATCCTAAATGCAGTAATCTCAGTTGAACAGTTAATATTGAGCTGTATGCTACTCATGATCTGTAAAGCCTTCATAGTGGCTCTGATCTGAGTTGCTGTTAATTGGTGATTTTTGAGGTTGGTAACCTCTGCAGCAGAGGTAGGTTTTGGTCTTACTTTCCTGGGAAGGTGTTCATGAGAGCCAGTTTCATCATGGTGCTTGACGGGCAAATTCACCTGACAATACAATTTGTGCAAGAACTATTCCAGAAAAGCTGACCTCCATGTCTTAAAATAACAACTGACAGTTGTTGTTGTTACATAATTACCTAATTCCTATATGTGTTATTTCATGGTTTTGAAATTCCTAGTACAGTATTGTTGTAGAATGTAGAAAAGAAATCACTAAACAAAAACAAAGAAATTTGTTTTTCAAATATGAAAAAAAGTTTATCAACATATTTGGTGTGTTAAGTTGTACAATTGTTTGTTCATGATCTTGAATAAACTAAATGGTGAAATAGTGTATATCAGGATATTAATAGGCAAATGTGCTGAAATTGAATGTGATATAAATATTCTTTGTCAGTTCTAGTCGCCTCTGACCTGTCAGTTACGTCACTGACTTCTTGTTTTTTTTGGTTATTTTGTCTTCTTCCAGGATACACCCACATATTTTTTTTTCTGTGTGTGCACATGCTGACAGATTGAGGAATAAAATGAGGATAGAGGAAAAATGGGCGATGGGTTCTGGTTGTCCTCTAGATAATGACGTCTTACACACATCAACATGCTGGTCTGATATTAACTACGAACTACATTATACAGTATGTGAATTCATGGCGATATTAAGGAAAAGATGTGGGGTGAGGAAGGGTGAGGCTTCCATCACTTTTTAGTTTCATTCTCTTTATAGCTCTCTTTAATGCATGAATGCAGCAACATAAAAATCCCTTTTTTTCATACCTGTTTCTAAGCAGTCCCTGTTATTCCACAATTTTTCCAGGGGTATGGTGACATTTGAAGTTGTCGCCTTTGACCAGCCCTTAATATGCTATATAGTCTACAAAGTTAAACCAGCCATCCACCCAAAGACAAATGCCTCAAGGTGTTTTTTGTTTGCTTTGCTGCTTGTCGAGGTGCAGGTATGCATTCTAATCCAAACATGATGTGTCTCATGACCTCTGATGCGGTGAAAGCTTCATTGCTGGTGCATACAGAGCGGATGGGGGAGTCATATGGGTGCTCCAGATGCTCTGGTTAATGAAGTTTGATTTAAGGTACAGCCTCTGCCGTGTGATGAGATCATTAGAAACAACCTTTCAGTGTCCTTGTGGAATATGTAGAAATAAGGGTTCATTAATCTTTTTTTAAAGTTATAGGATCATATTCATGGGTTCAGTTTAAAGGCTCCTTTCCTTAAAACACTCGATACTGACAGGCAGATGCAAGGAGTTAGATTACAGAGGAAAAAAATCTATTGTGCTTTGGACAATCATTTTATGCCCTTTGTTTTAGAGATATCCTGTTGAATTGTTGCTGAGGTACAGTACTGGAGTTGAGAGCTTCCATTTTGTCTTTCCCCCTCATGTTCTTTCAGATGAGTCAGTATCTGTAAGAATGAGGTGTGACTGCAAATTTAGGACATCAAATCACAAAAATGTTGTACTAAGTTGCTCCTGAATGATTTATTGTCTAGTTAATTTTCAGGCTATAAATGTTACACTAGCAAACAAAATTTAGACCCCACCAAACTGGCTGGAGTACTTTTCAGAATATTCTATTCAGATTGACAGACACTGAAGAATGGAGTTGCACACAAAGGTTTCCATTTCATTTCTAAGCCGAGCCCGATTACTCTTCATCCGTCAAATCCATTTATTGCTGTATACACATCCTCAGACAGACTGACAGACACTCAAATCTAAAAAGCATGTCATCTGTCAGGTTGAATCAACAGCTTATCAGTTAAGGCAGATAGAGTCAGCAGGTCATAGAACTCATTACTGCATTAAAATTACTTCAAGACATCAGCAAAACATTCATTACAAATAAATCCACATGAAATAACTGATATAAAATATTATAAAATAAAATAAGTCTTGGAGAATTTACCCAATTGCCCCGATTACACCTTAAAGGTATTATTGCTTTCTTGCTACAACACTAATTATCATTTCCTGAATTTTATTGAAATATTTGTACATATCCTTCCCAGACATCTGGAGGTTATTATAATAGCAAAAGGGCCACAAAATCTGAAATGGGATGTTAAGAGCATGTGGGTGTGATGGTCAGGTTTGACATGTTTGATGGCTGTCTTACCTACACTGCTTCTACCTGTTAACAAAATTAAAGTGTGGAATGCAGATCAGTCAGCTTATCTTGAAACACAGTTATCTGGTTAAATATCTTGACATTTAAATTCTCTTTTTATGGAGGGCATCGTGTTGTGGCCAGAACCACATTGTCACAGTTTGCATCCAGGAATATGTAAAACTCCATAGATGTGATAACCTGGTTGTACATTCAGTAAAGTCAGGTCGTCAGCTGACTTCATTTTATTGTCACATAATATTGCTAGACCTGACCGACTGAAGCAACCCCAGATCATAACACCACTTCCAGATATTTGTGCAATGGCCACTATGCACGATGGGTGCAAGACTTCATGGACTTCCCTTCTTACCTTGTTATGCACATTGGTCTAGAAAAGGGTCAGTCTGGACTTATAAGATCACATAAACTTTTTTAATTGCTTTAAAGTCCAATCTTTATGCTCCCTACCAAAATGAAGAATTTTCTTTCTGATTAGTCTCGATAACAAGTGGTTCACAAGTCCTAATCTTGTGAATTGTTGTCACATTGTATGTGTGGAAATACTTTGACTGTTTTTCTCCTGTGCTTTCTACTGTCGATTTTTACAATGCTATTTCACCAAGCTTTTAAGTGATTTCTGATTGCGGTCATTTTTCCGAACAAATTTCTTGTTCTGTTAGGGTGAGCACTATCCTTTCAGGTTTTAATAATGTCTTGGACAATTTTTAACCTAATTCTAACAATTTCAGCAATTATTTGTTTTCTTTGCTTAATCCAGAGCAATAGTTTGACCATAGTAATAGTAATATCTTTTAAGCATAGTAATATCTTTTAAATGACTACGGGATACATTTTCTGACAGGTTTGTTTAAGAAATGAGGTGCATCAGTTAGGGTTAAAATATATTAATCACTGCACTAATCATCCAATCAAAGGAGCTTAAATATTTCCTTATTTAATTTCAAATTTGACCTCCCACAGTCCAAAGACATTCGGATTAGGCTAATTGTCTTTTCCAAATTGCCTGTAATGTGCCAATGAGTGTGTATGTATGCCCTGTGATGGATTGTTGGACTGATAAACTGTCCAGGGTATACAGTACCATGCCTCATGCCCTACTGTAAGTCTTCTGGGACAGGCTCCAGGCCCCCCACGACCCTGTAAACAGGATACGTTGTATAGACAGTGAGTGAGAGTGAGTGAGCGTATGTGTAAAAATATGTGTTTTGCGTATTTATGTGTGTGTATGTAGAATCTAAAGTGAAGAGAATCTTAAGTGTTGTGTGTTGAGTGTTGTGCCCTCTGGCAAACCACTGTTTAAAAAATAAGGAAAAAGACTGTAAGACTGAGGGACATAAATAGATGAAAACAGAGTTACTGCCAAACTATGACATTGCTTTTGTTCTGTAACTGTACTTCATGTTTCTGCTGCTCGCCCTATGTACATTTACTCACTATGGGTGGGCAGTAGTATGGCATGGAGCTTCTAGGCATAGAGCCAAACAGCGGGTGGACACAGGGCTGCGGTTGAATATTCATGAAGACAGGGAGAGCCTCAAAGCATGTAGTTGCCAGCCAGCCCAGGAACCCATAATTGGTATTTGGACAAAGAAAGCATGATTGTGTAAGAATCAAAAATCCTAACAAATATCTTGCAAACAGACCTCTTTCTGTTTTCCAGTAAGAAAGCTCTATCGGGGGGCTGCACACACATCTTAGCCTTGGTATTTGTTTAATGCAATAGAGTTTGATTCAATATTACAAAGTCATCCATCACTGCAGTCTGGGGCATCTCAGATGCTGTGGCGTGGTTGGTAATAACCCGAGTGTAATCTGCAACAGCTCATAGCCTGCAGACCCAGACGAAGGTCACCAGACAGAGAGCAAGCCTAATCTGTGTAGTAATAACTTTGCTTGTCATCAGCCACGAACATTAAGATGTAGCACATTTTGGCCTTCAGTACAATAAAAGTCCTTTAACTCTGTGACACATTTGTGATAGCTTTTTCATGTTTCTTAATTTTAATTGCATGACCTCCGGTTTTATTCCCTAACCTTGGGATTGAACGTTCTCTTTGGAGCAGTGTTGGTGGCAATTCATTATTTAGGAGGACACAAGAGGAGAGAAACGGTCCAAGCAAGGTCACTTTATCACGGGCCATTTGAATAGAACAATGTGCTGCTATTCTAATGGCGGTGTGTGAAATGCATTAGGGGACAGCCAGTGGCTTAGCATGCAATAACACACACCGGCACAATCCTTAAGTTCAGTCGCGTGAAATCGCTTGAAGTGTGTTTTACAGAATATTCATTTACGGATTACTTTATTCGGGACACTGCACATTCATGTAGTTATCCAGGCATGTTACACCATCGCAATTTATAAAATCGTTCTGGTTAAGACTTTCAGTTAATGTTATTGTTGAAGCATCAGAATAGGGGAAAATGTGGTCTTAGTGGCATTAAACATGGTATGGATGTTGGTGTCAGACAGGTTGATTACATTTTTCTAATTTATTTCCATTTTTTTAATTCTGTAAAGCTTCTTTGTGACAAAAACGATTATTAAAAGTGCTATACAGTACTATATGGTCACAGGAGGCCTGAAGCCATTCCCATGAACTCAGGGCAAAAGGTGATCAGAGCTGTTCAGCCCAATTCTTACATCAACATGTTTCCTGCATGTCCCATGATCGGCTAATTAGATACAGTGCCATGAAAAAGTATTTGCCCCCTCCTGATTTCCAATACTTTTGCACATTTGCCACACTCAGTGATTTCCAATCTTTATACACAATGCAATGTAAAGTAAGGAGACCATGAGGAAACACACATCAGTTTTTAAGCAATCATGCAATTTATTAAGCAAAAATGCTTTAATTCAGCAAATGGTTTATTGATCCTTTAAAAGGTGAACTTGCTTTTGCTCTTGTTTTAGGTATCCTCACACCTATAGTCTTGGAGGTTTGACTCTCACCCCTGGTTAGTTTGGATGGACTTTGTGGTTTTCCCCACAGTCTAAACACTTGCAGTGTGGGATAATTGGTGTTTCTGTCTGTTTTGCCTATTTGGCATGTTGTGTGCTTGTACCCTGCAATGGTTCGGCATCACATCCTAGGTGTCATCCACCTTGTGCCCTGAGCTCCGTTGACGTTTTGCAGGAAAGCCAGTATGGAAAATAGATGACTGGATAGATGGCTGTTTGAAAGGGGCCAGTAACTTTTTAACACTAGACAGGTCTGCGCTGAGTAACTGGAGTTTACAGCAACTCATAATCAAAAAAGCATCTCAGATGTCCATAAGCCTTTTCCTTCAGGAAATAAAATGATGACTTAACTGTATTTTGTGTTTACTCAGCTTGTCGCAGGTAGTTTTTCAATTGAATCAGTGCAGGTTCACTGTAAAACTGAAAATCAATTATTTGTGCTTGGAGGTGAGTTCAGATTTAGAAAATTATTCCGTTCTCACTCTCTCGAGAAAAATAAAAAAACTATTTGAAGCATGTTTTTAGTTCATACCTTTAAGCTTCTACAGTATCATTTTCCTTTCATCTTAGAAATTCTTAATAAAACATTAGCTAGACAGAAAACTAATGCATTTAATTTTTCCTTACATCTCCATATCAGGACAAAAGATATCATTACATATATGCATTTAGTTTTTAATGAAATATCCCACGTTTTAGGGGCTATGGAAGTGGGATGTCTGTTATGGTGGTAAGCACCATGGAGGAGGTAGCAGCTGCCACATGCCACCCCTACAGTAGATCTGCCAGAAAATACAGAGAGTACAGTAAAACACTAAAATGAATTGCGGAGGGTGAGACACTGCATAGACGAGTTCCCCATAGCAAGCTGAGCTCAGCGTAAAAGCCCTGTGCAGTAATTTTTCTGCTGTGCTGCTGTCTGTCTCCCATTTCATCCTCATTGTTATGCAGAGAGGAAGTAAGGCATAAGTCTCCGAACTCTGAAATCCCTATCTTCTTAAAAATGAACATATAAAATTGCATAATTAGGGACTTCAGATGGAGGCTGGTGGCCCTACTGTTTCATCATAACCCTGAGGTTTTACAGCTAAAATTATGGGCAGATTGAGAAAGAGAGAGAAAGAGAGAGAGAGAGAGAATGATTTGTATATATAATGATAAGATGGATAGATACATGGGGCTGTTAAAGGCAAATAATGCATCTCAAAATTGGCAAAAAAAAAGATGCTATAATAGGTGTTTTTATTTCACTCGTTCTCACTTTATAGTTTGTAGTTATACATGCAAGAATATAGTTATACATGCAAGAAGAGACCTTAAACAAAGCCGCAAGGTGACCATATGACCATCCTATCATCATAAAGCCATTACTTTACCTTTCGTCTTCCCGCCTTGTACACATGCCAGCCCTTGTGTGCGGCTTAGGGTTATCTACAGTATATAACTACTCCAAAATTGTGATCTAGAAATCTTTCATCTCCTCTCAACTCTTTATGTCTGCAGCGTGTGGATTTCATATTTTGTATTTAGGCCATTTTTGCATTTTGGATTTTTCATATGAAAAATAATGAATAGATTGGTAATAATCTATGAGAGAAAGAGTCAGCACTCTCATCTTTTCATTAGGATGTGAAAGGTGAAAATGAGACTTTTTATTTATTTTGTGGACATAATTTATATATTATGGACAGGTGCACACCTTCATTCACATACCTATTCATTTATTTATTAATCTTTGAATATTGCTTAATCCTGGCAAATGATTTAAAGCTGACCTAAGGCTTGTGGATGCGAAATTGAGCACCCCTATAGATGGGATGTCAATCATTCGCAGCACACACACACACACACACACACACACACACACACACACTGTGTGGCATGCACTGTCACATCTATGGATAATTTTGCATAGCAGTGCCCTGATTTGGAGAGATGGAAACTGAACTAAATCTTAAGAACATGAACTGGGAAAACTGGAGCTGTGACGCAGTTACACAATCCACTGCGCCACCTTGCTATGCCTTATGCCCTTAGTTCAGTTTTAAATTGCCGTAATTATACTCAATAAGAATTACTTTAAAACAGATATCTGATATTTACAAGGAGTTGTAGTAAAGCATCCATGCATTACACATGCATAATCTTTTTTATTCAGGCTCCTCTAAAGCATCTGTTTCTGGAAGGGGTGAAAACGCAAGCGGACGTAGGTAACACAGGAAATAATTATCCTATGAATCCATAGATGAAAAACTTGAGACTAGGGGAAAACTTTACCTAGAGGCCATGTGTGGTAAATGCTTTGAGGTGGTTGCTGCAAAGCTGCAATCGTGTTCATTAACAGAGGTGATGGAGCAGTCACTTTACCGCCAACTCAGCGGTATTGGTACAAGCCCCTAGGCTACTTTACTCTCTCTCTCTCTCTCTCTCTCTCTCTTTCTTTGTGTGTATGCACACTGTTCTGAAAACACAACAGCTTTCTAAATCATTTGACACTCTTGGGTTTATAGATATTTTGAGCTGAATGGGGAAAGACTCATTTAGAAGGTTGATTACCCTATTTACACCAAGAGTAATTTAACATTTCTGCTTGCACCAGTGTTTTTAACAGCTGCAATGCACAAAGGTATAGTTTAATTTGTGAGAAGAATTTATTGTTCCAAGTAATCGAATAAAGGTATGAGACTGCAGTGTTTTTTTTGTTCTGTTATATTCCTTGTCATAATGTTTTAGCTTGAAAAGTGTGTTTAAATGGAATGTTGCCCAACACCACTAAACCACTAGCTTTTACTCATGTGAGTCATGTGGAAATCCACTAAACAGCCCAGGTGGGATTATATAAGTCTGTCAGTGCTTGAAAACCCATATCAGGACAAGATTCTGTGTGAAAAGAAACTACCAGCAACCAAAAATTCTAATGTGGTCATTGATGCACTACAGCAGCACGTGGTTTGCAGGATAATAAGGATTTGATGTCAGATGTTGGAATATTATAGTAGCAGGTGCTGTGGTGTAGGAATAAAAAAAAGAAGAAAGAGAAAAGAGAGTAATCTGTCAGATATGACGTAGTGCTGAGCTTTTCTTAGACAGCGAGCCATCTGTGGACTGTGTTCTTGGGATGAAGGACGATGGATGAAGTAGACTGCGCTTGCTTTGTTTTCTTGCTTGTTGTGACTGTCTGGCTCTGTGTGCATGTGTTTCTAATAAGGAGATACTGTGTGCCCAACTCTGTTAAGAGCATGAAGAATATCAAGTTTATACATAATGAGCCATTTACAACTCAATATGGTTACACACCAGCAGTGAGTAACACAGCCTCTAACCCATTCCAGCTGGATTAGCTATAATTGTACTGGCAACAAACAAGGAGCACGTTAGAAATGTTCATAATTATGGTTTTGAGGGACGGATTTAGTCTGTGTCTATTGGGGGTGCAGTCAGAATGTCTGCAAAGCATCTTTTACAGTCATGCTTTAGAAATAAAATATATTATTTGCATTATAATGGAAAACTGCACAACTGCTCTCACCTTATATGCAAAATTTATTTTATAATAATTTTTTACTAATTCAGAAGGGTCTCTAGTGTGTGTATGCGTGTATATACAACAAATATGAGAAAAACACATTCCCTGTTTTTATGTCCTTTTTCCATTTTTCCACTTGATAAACAAGCCATTTCAAATTTTCCCCCTATTGCGACATTCATACATGAAGATACTCCCCTGGCTCGTTGCTCAGCTCCCCCCAGCTCTACTGTTCTCTTGCAGGGTATGGCTCAACAGTGGCTTATTTACTTACATAGACACTAAAATGGTACATTTGGGGCGGGAGTAAATCTGGGGTATGAAAAAGTCCATTATCTGAGGGGTATTTGATCTAGATTATTATCTCACTCTTTGGGGAGCTCTGGGTCCCATGTTAGCTCACTCACTCACTCATCGTCTGTGCTGCTTTATCCTGTATACAGGGTCACGTGAGGCCTGTAGCCTACCTCAGGAGACTTAGGGCATGATGTAGAGTACAACCTTGCACAAGGTGCCAATCCATCATAGGGCGCACACACACTCACATACTTATTATGGGCAATTTGAGAATGGCAATTGGCTTAATCTGCCTAAACCAGAGTACCTAGAGAATGCCCACAAACATGAGAAGAACATGCAACATTGGGTCCCCATGATACAGACCCAAGGGGAATCGAATCTGTACCCTGGAGGTGCAAGGTGACCGTGCCAACCACTAAGCCACCGTGCTGCCATATGTCAACTAAAGAGTGGTAAAACATGGGACCGTAAATTTCATTGTACTTTTTTCTTATTTTGGCCAATCACAGTGGGACACTGTGGCACCTGTAGCTTAATGCTATATACATACATGCTTATAGACATATACTGTACTGTAAAATAGTTATTAGTTCACATTAATTTATGTTATTTTAGACAAATGTATCCATGTACAAAGGCATGGTTTAGTGGTTAGCTCTGTCACCTTGAACCTCCAGGGTCTGGGTTCGTATGACACATAGATGGACTAAAATGCCAAAATCCATGTACAAAGTCTTTATATGGTTATTGTTGTTCATAAAGTAGAAAGCAAAAGTTATATTTTATTATAAATATTATAAAACAACAAGCCATAGTATTTTAACTTGTCATAAGTTATAATACCGTGCAGGAATAGTGCAGGCATGCAGTCTTAGTTATTCATTTTTCAAGGTCATGGGGGGTCTGGAGCCTATCCTAGGAAACTTGCATAAGGTGGGGGACACCCTGGATGTATTGCCAGCCCGGTGCAGGGTACTGCACAAGCACACATCTGTTTATACACAACAAGCAATTTGGAAATGCCAGTCAACCTACAACACATACTGTATATTTGTAGTGTATGAGGAAACCTTAGGCCTTTAGGAGGAAACCCACATAGCACAGCAAGGACAGGCAAACTCCATGAACACAGACCGAAGGCAAGATTCAAAGTGGAGGTGTGAATCAACCATGCAAACTGCTGAGCTAACATGCAGACAAGGGTGTTTTATTCTTCTGCATCAAGTCTACACCATAGGTCTCATGTTGCTGTGCATCCTATGCCATACCCTTCTATGCTGCCTATTTTGAGTTGAATGTCAAACTCACCATTTCCTCTGACTTCTCGTGCTTCTGCGTTGCAGTAATTTCAGCAAAAGTAATTGTTGTTTAACATATATTAGCGCCAACTCCAACAAGATCCACTCAGTTTTATTCGTCATTGTTTGTAGTACATCAGAGAGTGGTGAAGAGATTCAGCACAGCGGCATTGAAACCCCACTGTCAACTAGTGGTTTGGAGTTGTAATTGCAGACTTGCATATCCCGTGGTGTCGTTTTTTGCATAGACTTGACACAGAAGCATAAATCAGGCTGAAATAATTTACAAATTTAATAAAATTAATCTTCTGGCACATCAGTAGTTATCATTAGTAGAACTATGAAATGACTGTGCAAGGAAATGTGTTAATTTAAAAGAAATAACCAAATAATCCATATGAACTTTAAAGAAATTTCATCTTTTGTTAAAGCAATCACAGGCTGTGGTCACAATCAAGGCTATTGATTTATACCTTTTGTCATAATATTCTCAATATTGCAACTTTTCCCCCTCATAATATTGTGACTTTTTCCCTCAATATATTACTTATTCTCATACATATAACTTTATTCTCAGAATATGATGTATATAAACTCAATGTAGTGGTTTAGCCTGAAGCTCCAAGACTGTTAGATGCAAATAACAATCACTTCTCACTGCATTCTCTCGCTCTCTCATGTATTTACAATACTCTCTCAGCCTATTATCTCCCACTATAGATAATACCACAGAGCAGCTTTAGCGAAATCCTGATGTATAGATATATTTAGTTCGCCAATAAACAAGCCTGGGAGGTGACAATGTCAAGGAAAAAACGGAAGGGAGAGGAACGACCCGACATCTCATGACAGACATAATACCTTGACACGTCGCTGAGTGTGATTTATTATTACACGATTCTTAGGATGACTCAGCAATGCTGGAACATCTTATTGCACACCTTTATTTTTTTTCATTTTTAATAAAACAATCCTACACACAGTAGTTTTAAATAAAGGGCTTTAATTCAGCATTGGCGCAGTGTAAAGCTTGCTGTTGCAAAAAATATGCTGTTTACCTAAAAACACGAGCCAAAACAGGAATTTTATGTGTGCGTAAGGGAATAATTATGAGTAGAGTTTTCTTATATGGTGATAGTTCTCTCACACGGTCTTCACAACCCTGGGCAGTGCACAGGTAAAGCTGACTGGACAATTTAAAGTGGCATACCTCACAGGAGTGTTGGCATTAATGTCGAAATTAATGCCAGCATAGCCGGAAGCAACCCCACACTGTGAATTCTTAATTTCAGCTGCTAAAGAACCCAAGCGGGATGTCATGCTATGATAGGTTCACCTTTTATCCAAGTTTATGTATTTGCATCAGGACATGTGCGATCCAAAATAGTGTCTTTATCTATCTACACGACCCAGAATCCTGAAATGTAATTAGTGAAAACATCATGTTTTAACCACCGTGTCCTTTTTTCCCCTATCTGAACCATGTTTGTATGCATCCAAATGAATCAGTGAAGTTTTGTACAGTGTTCATTTTAATATCAGTTTCTAAAAAAAAAATGTTTTTGTTTCATCTTTTGCTTTTGAGATACTTCATAATTACAAATAAAATGGTAGTGACAGAAAATATCGCATCTGCGGTAGTCCGACTGCTTGTGGGAACGTAAATTAAATTTGAAGTATTGTCTAAGTTACTTAATTGCTGCATGTGATGCAGGCTGCTTTGTAATAGTATGACATGCAACATCACAGTATAGCGGTCATGTTTCTTTTGGTTGTATTGTGTCCTCAGGAAATACATGGTGTGTGGGTTGTTCAGTGTAGTGTGTGCGTGTAAGTTTGTGTGTGTATGAGAGAGAGAGAGAGATGCAGATGAAACACTTGAAGCTTGTTGAATCCTGCATGTGTGTGTGTGTGCATGTAGTGCACTGAAAAGCACTTTACATTGCACCTTCGTTTTGAGATCAGGTTTGATGATGGTGGGCTAGTAAAATATTAAGGGAAAAGCCTTGTAAGAGTTGCTTTATTAAAGGCTATACTGCCAAAATATAGTATATTGCCAATGTAGTTAATTGGTCATAAAATCATTTGACAGAGTCATATGGTAGCTAAGAGCCTGTTAGAATCCCTATTTTGTTGTTGTTATTATTATTATTATTGTTGTTGTTGTTGTTGTTGTTTTGTGTAAAATAAAAAGAAAGGGATGGTAGGAGAGTGTCAGAGACCCTGACTGGTCA
>JAQMYK010000020.1:2414071-2424384 GCA_030014345.1 Clarias buthupogon
TATATATATATATATATATATATATATATATATATATATATATAATAATTTTTTTTCCTTTCCTCTTAATTCAATGCACGATATGGTGTTTACAATATGATTTAATTTCTATATGACAGAATTTAAAGTTCAGCTACAAGAATGTATGACTATATATCTCTCTGTGGCTTTGTATGTCTTTTTGAATCGTTCATTCTCCACTATTTAATATGGTAAACCAAACTTCCTAATCCACACGTTGCTTTCTTCAGCCTGGCATGGCGTATTGTCTGAAATAGAAAAATAAGATGGAATTTCTCCAGTCTCTGATTGGCTGGCTTTGTTTCACATGTTTCACGCTATGCCAACCAAAACTATGCTGATTAAAACAGTGCTATGTTTAGTAAGGGTGCAAAGATAGAGAGAGAGACAGAGAGAGAGTTCAAGTGTATTTTTTTTTTCTAAAGAATGAGTCACGAATATAACTTAATATATTAGTCATATGTTTGTGCTTTTAGCACTGGTTTATCATATACCCTCTTTTACAGTAGGTCAACAAGACTTACATTCTTTTATTTTAATTGTAAAAAATTTAAATGTGTTTGTGTAATGCCCACACGGAACACTGCAAAACCAAGTGATATATTAAATTTCCAATCCCTAATAGTCAATATTATAGGCTGAGACAAGGAGAATAATGTAATGAAATCATCATATGTGAAATGTCAAAATTACATTACAAAAATGTAACAGCTGACAATTATTTTCCTCATCCTTCAACAGAAATGAGTTTTAATCCTAAACATTGTTTTTCACAACCCAAAAATATTAATATGAAAATAATGAATACAATAATTAAAAATAAAGTAAAAATAAAACAGATTGACCTGCACTTTAAAAAGAATCCCAACAGAGTAGTGTTTCCGTTAGTGTGTGTGTGTTTGTGCACGCACGTTAGTGATGCGCGGGTCGTCTTTTAACCCGCGGGCCCCGACCCAGACACCCAGACCCACACAAATTTTTATTTATTTTTTGCTCATCTTAAACTCTCGCAGACCAAGTTACTCGCAATCCGAGGTACCACTGTATTTTCTTTCTTAAAAAAAATATGCTGTTGGCAAAGTTATTTTTAGGGTTAGCAAGGAAAATCTGGTGTCAAAATAAAGCTGAGAACTCCCTGTTTCTTACTAAGTCACAGAATCCTCATTTGCATATTCTAAAAATATTGAGTCATGCCTATTTTCTCACATATTTCATACTCATTTCCCTAATTTTCTTTTGATCCTGTAAATCTGCATTATGACTATAGTCATTGTTAAATGTGCTATACAAAAATTTTATTGAATTGAATTGATTAAAAACAACTGAATTTTTTCAGCATTAACTCCAAAATGGGGTTTAGTGAACTAGGAATCTAAAAGTCAAATCACAAAAATGCCACTTAATACCTGATTTGATGTGGTTCATCACATTTTCAGTACTTTGACATTTTAGGTGTAAAATCTATTTCACTACAATACCTGAATTGTTTTAAATAATTAATTTAACTATTAATATTGCAAAGACCACATATCTGAGATATCTGGATCATTTAAAATGTAGAAGTAGTGAAGTAGTAGTTTTTGCCAAGATATTTATAGTATATAAATAATTTTAGATTCAAAACCTTGCTGTCCTGAGCTAATGACATTTATAAAAATAATAGTCATATTTTAAAAACTTAAGGGAACCACAACCTGTGATTTGTTGACATTTTAGGGCTTCAGTTAGACCAAGACCAAAATATAAATTTTCTTTTTTCTCATCTTCCATTTACACGACCCTAATCTTGGAATCTCCAATTTCCAACTCCTTTAACCTTTCGTCAATGTAGCACAAACTGATGCCACCATTCTCTCATCCCAAACGAGAGTCTTTCTGCTTGATTTGGCCTCCCAGCCTTTTTCCCCAGAGTACCTGACTCTTTTTTATAGTGAGATGCATTCATTAATAGGGAAGGGCCTCTCTGGAGAGCATAAAGCTCATTATAGAGCTGCGGCTCATCTGGGTGCTGCTGGCTTGATTTGGGCTACTTGCTCTTCAGGTCAGACTCTGCTGACATCTTTTCCTGATTTGGATGGCTTTGGCAAGAATTCTCCACCTCAATCTTATCGCTTTCCCAACTTAACCACCCCCCCAGGACAGCGAGAGAGAATTTTGTGCTTTGTGCGTCACTGGAGTGTAATGAGGTTTGATAATGAGTCTCTCACACACACTATCGCTAAGTGATATCTTTCTCATTATAACCAGTGTATCCAGCCTTATTGCTGAATGTCTTGTTTTATGTGGATTTATTTAAAAAAAAAAAAAAAAAAAAAAAAAGTCAGAGACCACTGGGGAGAATTGATCCGACACTTGAAAGAAGATAGCAGT
This sequence comes from Clarias buthupogon, assembly GCA_030014345.1. NCBI lineage: Eukaryota > Metazoa > Chordata > Actinopteri > Siluriformes > Clariidae > Clarias > Clarias buthupogon. The sequence goes on from JAQMYK010000020.1 coordinate 2,416,463, forward strand.
CAAATGAAATGTGGGAGAGGGAGGTAAATGCCTGTCTTATTAAAATGGATTAAACTGAACGGTGAAATAAAATAGAAACTTCAGAAAGAGATACTATATATTTTTAAGATATTTTTGTTTCTCTCTTTTTTTTTACTTCCTCTATCCATGTCAAAACTGGCTAAATCTGCTAACCCTTCCAGACTGACTTCACAAGGAATATATTATTGATTTAGTCGGGAAATGTAGATAAATACTACATACATTCTTACACTTGTGCATTCAATACAGAGCTATATTTTGTGCTTTTTGAGCTGTGAACAAGGACATCAGATGCCCTGCAGCTGGGAAGTACTAACTAGAGAATTGTCACAGACACTGTATTGTTGATGACATCTTCACAGAACATATATAGAGTACAGTATGTCCATATGTGAAAGTGCCTGAGTGATTCTGTGTCTGACATATAACCCTGGAGAAAGAATACACATCAATATCAGTAATTTATTAGTCACTGTTATTTTAAATAACATTTCACAAACACAGACATGCTTATAAAGCTTTGTGAGCATGTCATAGAGCTTCACACTAACTTCAATTAGTGATTAGGATTCAAAGAGAGCAGATGGAGGAAGGGGCAGTCTTTGCCTTCAATAAGAGATTTAAACTGATGGGATAAAATTAGATCTTAATGGGCTTTACTCATGCCTGCCACTCATTCCTGCTCCAAAAGACAAGCACACACGCACACACACACACACACACACACACACACACACACATAGGGAGAGAGAGTTAATTAATTAATTATTTATCAAACTTATTATTATTAACTGAGGCTTGGAGCTAAATATGTAAAAATATGAAAAAGACATCAACATTAGACGTGCCCCTAGTCATGTTCTATTACATCCATGGATGTGTGATTTTTACAGATAATTCTTCATAGGTAACATATCAAAGTACAAGGTCAACCTAGTGATCAGAATGCGGACAAATCAGAATCTCAGAAGAGAATGTACTAATTTGTATTTATAAACACGAGGGGCGTTCAAGTCAAGCCGAGACTTGATAGAATTTCTTAAATGAAGGCGTAATCCCGACTGACATTTAGAGAAGACTTCAAGCACAGGACAGAGATGAGACTCTTAGCCCGAGTAAAACATTTGAATGGTGCAATCATTTTATCGAAGTCCGTCCATCCGTGAATGACGATCATGGCCGAGGTGACTCAGAGCCCACTGCAGTCATTTAAAGAAGAGACATATCAGTCTGAGGGAATCATTCACCAACACAACTTGCACATTACAGGAACTTGACTGTGAGTTATTGCCACATCCACTGTACAGTCCAGACCTCACTCTAAGCTATTTCCACATGTATGGGAGATTAAAGTCTCCCAGTGCTTCAGACGTGAAGCAGGTAGTCTGAACATGGCTCCAGCATACTGAGAAAGCTTTCTACCTTGATGGTATCTAAGTGCATTAGTGTAGAAGGGGATTGTATAGAGAAATAAAGGTAGTTTTCACTCTGTTATTTTGCACAATCAAAAGTCCCGTGATGACTGTGAACGCCCCTCGCATTACTGTACTGCATCACACTGTATCTTTTCATAATAACTGGACAAGGGCATGATATATAAATTGTTTTAAAAATCAGGTTAAAATCCATGATAGACATCCAAAGACTAGATCACAAGACTGGATCACAAAGCAGTCAGTTCTACTATATTTGTCCACTATTTGATTTCCTTCCAAATTAAAAATCTTTCACCAGCTTACCTGGATAGCTGAAATCAGCAGCATCACAAAACAAAAAATATCCCAATTTGACTTCAGAATGCCTTTTAGTCTTTAATGTCTGATTGCTCGGAATCTTTCACAGTCTCTATCTACTGAATTAACCATGGGAAAGTTATAGCTATTTACTGCTAGAGTGATATAGACATAATGGGAAAAAACACTAATCGTGTAGTTTTAGCTCAGCAGGTTTAGACGATGGGTCACCAGCTCAACCAAGATGCCACCTTTGGGCCCTTAACCCTGTCTGATCCAGTAGTGCTATATGGCTGACCCTATGCTCTGATCGTAAATTCATAACAAGCTTGAATATGTGAAGAAAGAATATATGTTATATACATAACATATGTATGTAAGGCTTTTGCTTATGTGACCTGATATGAATTGTTCTTTCAGCTGCTCCCATTTCTCTTCCATATATTTTTTTTCTGGCACAGAAATTTGTAATTTGCCAGATGCAATTCCTGATGCCACCCTCCTATTTTCAACCCGGGCTTGGGACTGGCAATGGGAATACCCTGCAGCCCCATGGCAGGCTTAGGGCTTAGGCTGGGAATTCATCGAGTGTCAAATGCAAGGTAAGTGGAACAGCGCAGGGCAATAAATGAATTCTGGTTCATCCGTAAACTGGTCTTATAATGTGGTGTGCATCAATCAAAATGGCCTAGTGAACTTCCAACTTGTAAAAGTTCTGACAGGTGACACACCACAATAAAAACATACTCATGGGGAATAACATAAAAGTAGTCATTTAGTAAGCCAGACTAGAATGCAAGGAAAATCACAACTGAACCACAAATAAATTTGCGCAATAAATTGTACTACTATTTTCTTCACATTGCCCCAAAAAGCTGATTCAGTAGACTGAGTGTGAGTAGAACCACAGACAACATACAGACCCACCTGACCTAATTTCTCTTGCTTTCTCAAGTTGCATTCTCTCAGGATCTATGTTTGATGTTGAGGCCACTGGTGTGTGATTGTGTCAGTTTAATGCATGTCCAAAGACATGACTTTTTCATTAGGATTAAATATGTATAACAAAAAAAAAAACATAAAAAATACACACATACCTTTTATTAACCTCTGTGCAGATTATTTAGCAAAAATTGACTTCTGATTTTACATACACCATTATAACTATCCAGTTAGAGTTTGTTTTCACTAATATGTATGGAAAAGTTAGACATAGTTGTATAAGTGTTGAAGCTTTGTTGAAGTGTTGAAGCTTTTTAGAGTAAAAAAAAGGGAAAGAGCCAGGAGAACGAATGAGAAAAGAAATTGGAAAAGGGAGAGAAGGCAAGAAAGAAAAAGAAATATAAAAACAAATATATATAATATTTGCTGTGGGCATGTGCTAAAAACAGTTTCGGCTCTTCAAATCGATTAAAAAAAGAGATGTACACATGATGACACTACACAGAAATTCAAATGCAAGTGCATGCTTCCTCTTGGAGATGCAGATGACCTACTCTCTTTCCAGTCTGTGATTAAAGCAATGTTTTAATTTAAGCAGTGCTCATATGCATGAGGGTGAGAGAAGCAATTGAATAGCCTGGTCTGATCAACATAAAATATATTCTTCGTTTTGTACCATCAGCACATATCATACAAGGAAACAGCACATTAGCATAATGTAAATGAAACATAACACAGTAGTATCTTACAGTAACACTGTTTGAACTATACCAATGAAACAGCTAAACAAAGAACCATCTTAGCAAATCCCATTTATAATATACTAAAATTATAGTCTCACATTCATATTTCAGAATAAAGTTTTGTTAATTTTCATCTCCATTTAAGCCTATCTCTGTACTTCATGGATCTCAGGTTAATTTTTAATCCAAGCTTGGCATGATGGCTACACACTGCTGCACAGAGATAAATGTCTTTGGGTCTCTTTCTGCTGATACTCTATAAAATTGCCATTTACAAAGCTGACCTAAATTGGTCAGATTTTACTCTAAATTGGCCAGAGGCATTTTTTTTTATGTTTTCATTAGTATGTTGTTAATCTAATATACAGTACACTGATCAGCCATAACATTTACACCACACAACATTAACGCAATAACATTGAGTAGCAATTATATACCAGTAAACTGGTGGCAGGATCATGGGCAGCCAAGGCTCACGCATGCCCGCAGAGACCAAAGGCTAGACCGTCCGATCCGATCCCACAGAAAAGCCAATGAAGACCAAATCACTGAAAAAGTCAATGCTGGCATGATACAAAGACATCAGAACACTTTGTGCACCATAGCCCACCATGCACGGGGCCCAGCAGGCTAAGAGCCCAAGGCCACCTCCTCTACCTTCAAACTAACCAAATCCTAATCCAATCGAGAACCCAGGGGACGCACCTGACTAACAAATTGGTTCCACTTAGGACCTACACCACCCACAGTCCTTAAACGCTGTCAACATCCCAGTGCCATATCCTACCTCAATGCCAGAGACACCCCGGTGACACAAAGAGGGACCAAAATCTAGGTGGTAATAATGTTCATATTTTTTATACTTTATGGCTAATATGATGGTGTCATTTTCAAGGGAAATCCCGCCTCATAAGGCATTTAATGTAATTCAATTTGAATACTGTAGCGCTTTAACAATGGTCATTGTAACAAAGCAGATTTACAGCTTTGCAGAAATAGAAAGTATGGATATAATTGGGGAAAAAAAAGGGAAACCATAAAATAAAACTATGAGTTTGTCGATGATGAGCAAGCTGGGGTGAAGGTGGCAAGCAAACATTTCCTGGGACGACATAAAGAAGAAACCAGACTCAAAAGGAACCACGTCCTCATCTGGGTGATACATATTACTATGACCATAAATCTATCCCTGCTGTATCTGTGTGTTATAAGGTTTAATTATATAATAGGAAAGGTGCTTGATATAATATAAAGTAAATTTTTACTGTTCTGTGGCTCAGGTACAAAACTGTCAAATGTACTAAAAATATCAAGTAATTGCAGGCACAAGCCATCACAGAAAAGTGTCCGAGTACTGTGGTCATAATGGACCTTGCTGACCAAATTAAACCTATTACATACACCATAACAGATAACATTGCCTATAACAATAGTTGTCAGTGGTCAAACTATACCATTAATGAAATTATTATTGCTCTGGACAAATCTTTAAGAGATAGAATAGAGGTGTACAGAATTTAGATGGAGCTTGTAAAGCTATTAACCTTACCACACTTCTTTATCATCAGTGCTCAGCATAATGCAAATGCATGTATCCAAATCAAATGATTACTGTCTTTAGCACTTGTCTGTGATGCCTACAATTAGCTGTTTTTTTCTGTTGCCACTGTCAAACAAAAGGATGTAATTATGTGGAAGATCTCTAAAGTTAACAAAAAACATTCATTATCTGGGAACTTATCCTAGTTCCTAGTTGAAGCACATTTGCCCATAAGTATAATAATAAAACAAATAAAGAAGCTCACTTTAATTAGCCAATCTCAGAATCTCTAGAAAAGTTTTCTGGTAGCTATGGAGATCTGCCTGTGGGACTGGTCACATTCCTTTACCCATTGCCCTAGTTGCCCTTGGTAACCCACTAGGTGGTAGGGGACTTAGGGGACTACAAGAACAAACATTCAGGGATAGTGAGGTAAGCAACTTTTACAAATGACCAGGAATAAAACAATTTGTAAAAGACAGAATCTTGGCCTGGAAGTCAGAGAATAGTTGAAAATGTCAGGGAATTAAAGTTGTTTCTATCTTTGTATACAGATAGCTACAGAGGCACGCAAACAATATTTATTATGGGTAAATGTGGGCCTGGATTCTTGCATGACCCAGCATTTCAGGATCATAAACAACTTTAAGGTAAGATCCAATTATGGTATCTTAACAGCTTAAAAGTATTGTGTTTCAGAAGCTCTTTTATAGATTTTAAATATGCAAATGTTCATCATTTACTGAAGCCTCACTAAAGCATCTTTTGTTAAAGATTATAGCTTTAAAGACTCACAAATACTCACTGTAAATATGAGCATTTTATAATGTAGAAAGATGTAGAATGAGGAACAGAATTTTAGTTTTATATCATATTAAATAAGTTTAATTGTTTGACTGTATTAAAGGAACTGAACACACATGATGTTCTGCTATTTATTTAACATTTATAGAAGTCCTGGGTCTCAGGGCTTTGTAACAGTAACAAATTTTCTGCTACAGTAGAATCTATAGGACAGAGGATTTTGTACTTTCCTGTTTCTTGTTACTACTGTATATAACAAGCAGCATTTTTGCCTTATTATCTAACCGAGAGCGAGGGAGAGGGAGAGGGAGAGCAGAAACAACGGTTCATAGCTATTATAATGTAAGCGAGAACAAGAACTTGTGTTTGTGGAAATCCACCAAATTAAAGGTAACCAAATGCATGTTAAAAAAGCATGACTTATAAATTTCAATGATTGCCACATCATTGTTAACATCACACCACTTTTTCAAGGATTATTATTTATTATGTAACAGTTAGTTTCGAATGAGTAATCTTACTGGATGAGAGGCATGGTGATATAGAGCACAAAAGCACTGAGATGTGTAACTATATGTATCAATCAACATTACAGGTGTTCTAATGATCTTTAATTATGCTAAGTAGCTCTGTACTGTCCGTAGTAATGAGAAGAGAGCAGGTGCCTGTCAAAACCCACACTGAAATACACACCTGATAACATTCGGTATTCCTCCTTAGTAAGTCGCCTATGAACCATCCATGTTGTTCTGTCCATGGCTAATGCAAGCTACAAAGCTATATAGCGTACAACAGAAGGCTGAATCTCAAATCCCTCTGTAACCCCTGAATGGCACTACTTTGTGTAGCAGGGATTGGACATCCTACATATTGCACTTGCTTTCTATTTAACACTAATTGGGATTTAACCCCCAAAACCTGGAAGTTACTTGATATTCTAAAGCAGAAAAAGTGAAAATATAAAGAGAACATTAGTGCCGGTAAGGATTTTAAACTAATTTCACTCCTTTTAATTACATTAGCCAGCTCTGCCAGTCACGGTTAGTTTGTTCAGCTTGGCGTGGAAGGATATGTGTTGGCTGAGCTAAAAAACTACCTAAATAAAGAAACAAATCATAATCTGTTTATAATAAATGATGTTGGTAAAGCTGTTGTATAAAAGCAATAATTTTGCTGTTGTACTAAAGATCAGCACAGCTGTGATCTTCAGTACTTGTGTTACGATCTCGCGGCTACGACTTTATCACCGCCTGAAATTTAGTACACCCTCAGCACTCTCTCTGGTGTTCTATTGCTTAATTCTATACAACAGCACACCATTCCATGATATAGTACTTAAATGACCTTAAAAAATAAAATGAAATGAAAAACACATCTATTGCTGTACATATAACACACCTAAATGACCACACACAATTTTATAATTTAAAATTATAAAAACAGTTCAAACAAAGCACCATCAAAATGGTCCTCTTTGCAAATTTTTTAAGGCTACTCTGATGCCGTGTGTAAGATTCAAATGGCCTTCAGTTTCAGTTTGGGAAAGAAGAGTCTTTCTGATGCAAATGCACATGAGACACATAATGTGCCATATTATTATTATTAAGACTTAACGACTTGTAATAACTTGATATCAGATAATTGTCCCCATTTAAAGCTGGGAAATTAAAGTGATCTTGTCTCCTGCTGATCCTCATTTGTGTTTCAAATTAATTGCTCCTCATGATGGATATTTCAGGCATAATTTAAGATACTCCTATTTTTGTTATGTTAATTAGTGATTTCGCATTGTTGACAAAACATAGACTGCATCATAACCATCAAGACTTTTAATGCCGATTTGACTTATAACATAGGATAGATAGTGAGTTAGGCAAACAAATAATGATGCTTTGTAATCTAGCATAATGTAATGTAGAAGAATATGAACAGCCCATAATTGGGGTCTGAAGCACTTATTCCACTCAAATATTATGTAGACAAACCATTAGCTCTCTGGAGTGCAACCCTGAAGAACATCTTCAGCCAGGTACAGTAGGTAAACATTAACCTGAAACAATTAGTGTGAATGGAAATGTGACACAGATGAAAACAAAAGGAGCAGATCTCAGAGAATCAGCTGAGGTCAAAGGTTTTATA
>JAQMYK010000020.1:2444923-2459127 GCA_030014345.1 Clarias buthupogon
GAATGCGAATGTCTGTGATTGCCGAAAATGTTTTTTCCAAAACGCGTTTTCTTTTGTGTTTTGGTCAACGTGAACTATAGTACCGTACTATCTCTAGCGCGCCTGTATTCAAGTTTGCGCACCAACGCAATCCACGCATCCTGGACATGTGGTCTTGTGCAACGTCCACATATAAAACACACCCCTACCTCCGTAATAAACACGGAGATGTTAGTCCCATCCGAATGCATACATTAATTGACAGACGTCGTCTGAAAAAAATTCTAACTCAAACGTCGTTTGGAAAACTAGTCCCGTCCGAATAGGGCTTTTGTAATCTGGTCTCACTGGAGTCTTGGGAATACTTTAAAGGACAGAATAATAGCTTTACTTTTTTTGACTGTTTAATTGCTTTTTTGGTGTAATTTTAGTTATTTGTTTTATGTCAGAAATTCTATGTAATGATGCTGTCTTTTTGGCCAGGACACTTAAAAAAAAAGAATTTTAATCTCAGTGAGTTTATAAAATCATGGTTAAATAAAGGTTATAATTCAGTATATGGTCCAAACCATATTAAACACATTAATTTCAGCACTGCCTGACTTTTATTATGTACCGTATTATGTATTTTAAAAATACAAATACCATTATTAAAATTTGTCATAATCTGTTGATGTACTGTAGTAATACTGGTTAGATTAACATTGTAACTGTTCTAATCAAACATGAGTTTAATGTCTTGTCTGAATTTTTGACACACTTTCACAAGATAATCATCAGGTTAAATGATAATTTAGGTAAAATAAATTTGCGAATCTTTACACCAAATCACGGGAACATCACTACAGTTTACATGTATAGAGAGTTTCTACTAATTGGATAAATACCAAGACCTTCATTACAACAAAGAACATAAATATGTAATAATAGTTTTTATAAGATCATTATAAATCAGTCATGAGTATTATAAGTTTTTATACAGTTCATTAAAATTATTTATTCGTTGGCACATTTTAAAGAAAGTTGGCTTCTTTTAAGAAATAAAAAAGTGATTTCAAACTTAGTAAAGTGTCTAGAAATATGGTGAACAATTTTATTATTGGCTTATTTTAATTTTACAAAAGGATATGAAATAGATATAACTACATTCAAGATATTTTTCTTGGTAAGATGTTTTTTGGAGTGATAGGTGAATATATTTTTTATTTAAAAATAATTGCTTCATCTGAACAGATTGTTACCCCACATCATATAATACAAAGATGCCACTGGGGCAGCTCTGCCCCTTTGGGGCATGACTCCACAAGACCTCTAGGGGTATGTTGTGGTGTGGGATATTACTGGGGGATCTTTTCCTGCTTGGTGTGGTGTGGGATGTGATATCCATGGACTGGACTTGTTTGTCCAGTGCATTCCATGGATCCTCAATCAGAGTGATATCTGTGGAATTTGGAGGCTGGATCAACAACCTTGCACCTTGATTCTGTCACAAAGTTTACTGTATATAATTTATAATCACTGTTATTCAATTCACTTGCTGATGTTGTTAGTGTTGTGGCATAATGGCACACAAACACACACCAGAATTAAAGTTTTCTGACCCTTCCCAATGTTGAATAAATTCAGTTATGCTCGGTTGTACACCAGTCAAGCTGTAGAAGCATCTCACGGACCACTAATAGGAGTAGGATGCACCAGAGCTCAAAGGCCAGTGTCATAAAGGCTCTGAATACTTATGGAATTGGATATTTCAGTCTTTTATTTATATTTTTTAAACAAATTAACAAAACACTCAGAACACCTGTCTTTACGTTTGTTGTTGTGGAGAATTGTGTGTAGAATGATGAGAAAAAAAATTATTTGTACCCATTTCAGATGAGTGTGAAACAGAAAAAAAATATGGATACCCCGGTAAGGGGTCAGAAAACTTGCTATCAGCATTGTACATGTATAAACATTTTCCCCATGTGACTTTATTTTTCGAGTCCCATATACTAAATGAGAAATATAACACGAGAACATTTAACCATCCATTAAAATATTGTCTAGATGTTCATCGTTTTCCAATTTGGTCAAAGCAGGCGTGTGTGTTTTAAATCAACTAGACCGTCTTTTGGTCTGACTGTTGCATGGTCTCTCTGTGCAACATTTGAATAACAGGTCAAAGAAGGGCGCGTCTTCGCTGAGCAGTTATGAGTTAAAACTGTCGAAATCTAAGATTCACACTCTGATGTTCGTACAGTAAGACCTTATGAAATATGCAGGTATGTATATATATACACACACATACAAACAAAATAATTTTGTGTTAAACCTCTCACACTGAAATGTAATGCCAAAGTGTAACCACCAACAAACCCCTGAAGTCCTAACACTTAAACATGCATACAACTCTATACATCCATGTATAAGAATTTATCAGTGAACACAATCTCAAAACGGTATACACTGGAGATTTCAGAAATTTGTAATATTTATTGCAACGTGTCCACAGTCAGTTGAAACTGAATTTGAATCCATCCCACCTCACACATTGAGAATCCCAAAAACATAAAGCATGCTCTCCCAGCACATGCACACATGCTGCCATGCTATTCTCTTTCATTCTTGCCCGCCTTCACCCAGTATTTCCCCCCCAAGCAACAGAGATGATAAAATAAACAGACATTCTAATTTCGAAACTGAGAATTAAATAATTCGCTTTGTGCAAATGAACACTTGTTAGGTTTCTCCCACTGATTAGTGCTCTGATTTGTTGTTGGAAGTGAGCACACATGGGCCAGGAGAATGTAATTAAACAAGCCATATGAGGACACATAACAGACAAATACACACAAACAGTTTCCAGGTAGTACACCATGCGTCATCCAAAGACTCGTCACCAGATACCCATCTCATGGAACGTCTCTCTCTAAAATGATAAAACGCAACAAATCAATAGGATCACATACTGTATATAACGTTATATATAAAACAACCTTTTTTGAATAAAAAGAAGCAAAATAAAATTATCCCCTTTTTCCATGTTTAATCATTGCGCTTGTCGGTGATGCCTGTGTGTTACTCTACAGTTCCTTTCCCATCTCAGATAATTTCTATCCTTTGTATAACGTGTTTGAGTCTCTAACTGCATGATGTATATACAACACCTCTGTGTGTGTGCGCTTGCGTCACTCCTGTGTGGCCCGTACGTGCTCTGTAGCGATGAAGGCTGTCCAGAATGCTCTCAACTAATCGTCTTACGTCGCAATGCGTTTCAGGATGTGAATTCACGGCTTCCAGATGTTGCAGTCCTCCTTCTTCTAACAGCATGCTACAGTAGCGTGCAGCTACACATACACATAAAAAAGAAAAAGAAAAAACATGTTAAGGATATCGTTTGTTGCTAATGTTTATTCGAGTTTTCGGGGTTCGGTTCTCACCGTTCTTGCTACACACATGCTGCATGGCCCAGGCTGCCCACAGCTGGACCCCAGGAGTCTGGAAGCACCCCAACAAGGGGAAGAAAGGGTTAAATGATCTGAAAAGAAAAGCACATTTGTATTGTGATGAGTTCTAAGCAGCACGTCACACAGAGAAAAACACAGGCTGTGGGTGTGGGAGATGTTTTTTTTTTGTTTTTTTTTACCTGTAGGCCACCATTTCACATTCAGGTGTGGGCCACTTCAGGATTGCTGAGTGCTGCGACACAAAAATCACTTGATTTCTCACAAACAAACATCACACATTTGTGCAACCTGCTGCGCAACAGGCGAAATCTGCTTGTATATTATTTATACCATGCACTAGGAACCCTGACACATCTCATGACAGCCTCTTAAAATTATTTACTGGTTTCCATTACCAGCAGAAGCAGAAAAAGGGCACAACCTACCAGCTGCTCCAGCAGTGTAGATCTGAGGGACAGGTCGAGGGTCCACATGGTCTCGCCCCGGGAAGTGAGGTGGGCGAGGATCCCTGCAGCGAAGTAGCTCACCTCTACTTCAGGACTGTGTAAAAGGGACCTGATATGATCCAGGAAGCCCTGTACCATCAGCTCTACATGCAGCTCGCCCACTTCGGCTATGTTGTTCTGAATCACACACATACACAACCATATATATTAGATGGTTTGCCTTATTTTATTTATCCATAAAAGACAGAAGCTGAAATTTTCACAAAAGAAAAAGGGATTGTAAATTACTGACATCTGAACGGTAATTAGGACTGTAAGCAGCTGCATCCTGCCCACACAAGGACGAGCTAAATAAAGCAATCCATTAGCGTAAGCTGCTTATCAGACCCGCACGGAGCGCAGGCTGACTTTCACATGTTAAATTCTTATCGGAGATGAACTGGAACAGAATACGAAGAGCTCCCTTCTACTGATCAAATACATGCAAGGAACGGTGTGTTCATACTGTACCAAGTGACAGACACTTACCAGTAAGCCTAGGACCTTCTGCTGAATGGAAGACTCAGAAGGGAAGGACTGAAGCGAAACAGAAAAAGGACACAGGAATCAATACATTTCTTTTAATTCTAAATCCATCCCTAGTTTCTTCTTTAAATTTCTACATGTTTATATGTTTGTTACTGATGTGTCCTTTGTTATATTGCTATGTCATTCGTCCTTGTTTAATTTTGACCTGGGCTGGGTGGGTTTGTGGGTGGTTCGGGGATAAAAAGAAACTGCCAAACTGTTGTACAACTTCTGTCACTCTTCACTGATGGATATTGCTTTATGTCAATAAAAACAATTAATAATTAACAAAATTATTAATAATTAACACTTTTTTAATATAAAAAAATGAAAAACAGTTGTTGGGGGGGGGGTGAATCCAGAATTCCAGAAATTACTATAGACATCTACACGTCAACAAATAAAATGTTTCAATAATTAATACATTATTTTTTTGTACTTTTAAAAGTTCAGGGCTTGAGTTAATACTATGGAATATCCAATGCTTCTGTTATATACAGGTCATTCCCTCACCTGCCTTTCATTCCATGTGATAACAGGATAGGAATTACAATTTGCCATGTTAAACAACATCCTTGAATGGCAAAACACATCGAACCTCAAACTACGAGGATAACGATGCAGAATAACTGAACACAGTTATGAGAGTGAAAGCTCCTAAGTTTATTCATTATTTCTCTATGTAATCCCATGCACTTATCCCAGAATTTCACTTATGCTTGGATACCATCAATGTAGAAAGTTTTCTCCGTACGCTGGAGCCATAATTGGACTGCCTGCCTCATGCCCAAAACGATGGCCTCCCAGAAACTCTTTTACTGACCCAAACGTGTTGAAATGGTTTGGAGTGTGGTCAGGACTGTACAGTGGATGTGGCAATAGCACTCAGCTGAGTTCCTGTAATGTGCAAGTGGTGTTGGTGAATGATTGCACAGTTTGCACAGACATGTCTCTTCTGCAAGTTGGCGACAAGTTATTTGTCGACTTTCAAGGATCAGGCGTTCCACTCACTGAATGTTCATAGGAACAACTACAGTGGGTTTCGAGCAAACTCTTTAAACACGATATACAGTGAGTGACTGGTCAACTTTTTTCTAAAAAATTAACTTAGTTGCTAACTTAACAACTGGTAACTACAGTTAGCCTCAGTTTTGTGCATGACCTGAGGCTTAGAGCCTAAGATTTACACAATGTAGGATTTAAATTATTATTAAGGCCTTCAGCAGGCATAGACACCCTGTGGAAGGTTTAAATACTTTTAAATTACAGTAGTGTGTGTGTATGTGTGTGTGTGTGTGTACCTCCAGCACTCGAATAAAAAGCTCAAGGCCCTGATTCTCTATAAAATGTCGGCATGTAGTAGGCGACTCGTCTGTTAGGTTCCACAGAGCGCTGAGTGTGAACTTCAGTGTGGCGTCCACTGTGCCCTGAGACGTCTTCTGACGCACAATGTGCAGGAGTTGCTAAAGAGAAGAAAGAGAGAGAGAGAGAGAGAGAGAGAGAGAGAGAGAGATTACAATGCAAGCTAATTAAGGCATGAATGAGGACGTTAAAGAAATGCATAATTCACGTAGTTATGACGACTAAAGATAGTTATATTATTACATGGAATTGACCTATCTTGCATTAACAACAATCAGTTTCTAAGGACTAAGACTAAGGATTTCACCAGTGTCATATCTTCCTATCAGTTTCAGCCTATTCATCCTCTAACTGGTTCAGCTAGAGCTTGTACTGTAGGCATCTAATTTATCCACTGCATTATTTATTTACACAAATAATGTCTTTGCTCCTGCTGCTTTCAGGTCATCCTGCGAATCATTTTGCATGAGTTTTGTCTTTTTTCTTACCATGTTTAACATTAGTCAGCATGAGTATTGTGAACTTTCATGAACTTTAAGAGCAGAAAGTCGCTCTGTGTTCGACTGCAAGAGGAACAAACCAGAGCCATCTTCATCAGGTTCTCGTAATGTTATAAAACATCGTTCTAAACCTCCACCAGCAGATAACTTTAGTTTTAATAAATATATTGGGGTCAGGATTATGCAATGCAGAGTGACATGTCCTTTCTTCCAGCACAACCTAGGTAATATGATAAACTGAATTATATTTCTTTTTAACCAACTATACAAACATGACTGAGCAAAAAATGTAAAAATGGCTTAAATAGGCAAAAAAAGCACAGACACATATGATCATGTTTTTTTTATAGTAGTAATAATAATACAAGCATTTATTGATTTTGACATTTGTGATGTCATTCCTATATTCCTGTAACAGTAATAAAAGGAATGATAACTTTGACTCTACCTTACATATCCGAAAATCCAAATGCACAATTCAATGTCTGAAAAACTCCCCTGTCAAAACACACCAGCAGGACTTCCATATAACCATTTTTTACTTAATTTTTTAATTGGTGATTTGGTGATTAATTGGCTGTGTTGCTAGTGTTCTGCCAAAATATGCCACCTTGTCAAAAAATACCATCATCTCATAAATTGATAGATTTGCATCATATTGAGAAAAAGTGCAAAACATGTTTTTTTTTTGCAAATTCTAAAGGAGTAAATGTACTATAACAGTAAGTGGTAGTAGTTTGATAATTTATTATAACTAATATTTATTGAACAATGTATAGGTAGCATATTTTAATGGGCAAAAATCCCCATTAAATAAGGCTCCCATTACATAATCAACAAAATGAGTTAAACCGTTCAAACCTTTTGGTCTTTACATGCGTAGTACCGTTAAGTAGCAAAAAATGATCGGTACCATGGATTGGCAGAAAACTGGCACAGATCCGTGCTGCTGAATTTTAAGGGTTAAAATGAGTCCCTCATGTAACTAACTGCTGTTTGAGATTTTATACATTATTATTAATAAACAATTAACAGATAGTGTTGTGCATGAAATAGCAACACCTGTTGAACACAGCAATTCTTTTGTTAAATGGCGACCTGAATGGATCAGTTTGCGACAAAAGAAAATGAACATCGTTGAATTGTTGTCATGCAAGGTGCTGAATGTGAGCGGTAAAGTCTTAGTTCTCAGGAGTTGCTAATATTGATAATATTCTGTAAACTCAAGAAAGAAGTCCTTCTCTCAAAGTCCTTCACAACACACATGCAGGCTAATAAAGAGCACAAGGGTGAGAATTGTCCAGTGATGTGAAACATTGTGCGGTAAAACACTGTAGGGTACCTTGTTTTTCAAAAAAAGTATAAATTATTATTATTATAAAAAAATTTTAAAAAGATATTTTGGGGCTATAAACTTACATTAAAAAACAAACAAACTGTGAACTATAAATATAAATTCATTCAATTTATTTTTTTTCTGTTGTAAAACTGCTTGAGTGGAAAAATGGCAAGTTGCTGAAACACAAAACTAAAGCTTTGAAGTTATCCCATCATGTTTTAAATAGGTTAATGTTTTTTTATCATAAGAAAAGACTTTGAGGTTAAAAATTGACAAGGAACTGAAATATAAAACTAAAAGATATGTACCATAATGTGTAATGTATTTCTCTTTTTGTTAAAATAGATCTTACAAAACTGGTATTGAAAAAAGTATCATTCAGGAACTGGTATTTAAGGCAAGGTATCTGTAACGAAAATGTTTGAACTATGCCAAGCCCAAGATTTATCACCTATGACGCAAGAGCATCTCATGGATTGAGATACATAAAGAGGAAGATTCTATTCAAATTTACTTGTACAGCATGTTTAACAATGGATATTCATAGAAATTATAATTAAAAAAAGGATAAAATAAAAAACAAATGTAAAAAATAAAACTCACCTTCACTATATACAGCTCTGCTCCTAATTGTGCCGTTTGCTCAGTAGACAGCTGATAAGAAAGAAAAAAAAACACCAGGTGTCAGATGTGAAGAATGTACACAGATGAATTCAAGTGCTAAAACTGCCAGGACATCACCTTCAGGAATGAACTAACGCTGCTGTCTTTGGTGACTCACCTTAGCAGCCAGGATGGATATGATTGCCACAGCCATCCTCTGCATATTTTGATCTTCATGGTTACATAACCACTGCATGACCAGCTTAGCAGCTTCAAACCTGAGAGAAATGCACATGGAATATTCACAAGGATTTCCATAATCAGTTTGGCTGAAAGAAAGATGTACAGTATATTGAAAAGCTGGATTCTCTAATCCTTTCCTGAGTAGCTGATGAAGTGAGTATTTAGAGACAGACCTGTTGAAAGGAACTTCCTGTAGAATCCGGTCACTACACAGAGACAGCAGGCAGTTCTTCTGTAGCTGCGGGAACACAAATCATGGAACTAATTAGTTCACTAAATATATTACACAAGAAGTCCTAAAAATCATCTTAGCATGTGTTTGATCAACCAGGTAAAAACTCATTCATGTGATTCACGCAGAATTTATCCAGTCGCTCTGGATAAATGCTTAAATGTAATTGTCCGAAGTATTTTCAGCACCAAAATCACTAAAAGTGAGTCTATGCTACAGTGGTGAAAATCACAACCTACGCTTAAAGGACCCATCATTTACTATACGCATTGTCGTGGTGTGCGCCTGTGATCATTGATTTGCGCCCCAAATCAATACGCTATAAAACACAGTAGTGTAGCTCGGGGTCTGTTGGGTTGCTGAGGACCCGCGCGCGCTAGAACGCGGAAGAGCGGCATGCACACTGGGAAATGAAACAAGCCCCAGGGCCATTGATTTCCACAACAAGGACAGCCGCGAGCTCACTGCTGGAGCTCCCGTGGCTCTTCAGCTCTCACAATGGAGTCGGATTATGGTGACCCTGCTGCCGAAGAGGAAAAGGCCGCAAGAAGGTTCACACATCATCCGCCAAGAGTCATGCTGCCACTCTGCCCGCTGTCTGCCGCTCACCAGCCTGTGCCCGCATGCTAGAGGGCCACTGCCCAACAGATCTGCACGTGCACAACCTTCCTTCCACATCTTTCCATCCTCCCTCCTTTAACCCTTTCCTTCCCCAATTACCTAAATAAATTACCCTTTTTCCCACAAGACCTCGCCCCGTGTCTGTGCTTTATGATGCCGCCCGTGCAACATGGAATCAAACCCGTTACAGCATCTTTAACAATTTAACACACCTCTCATTTATTATACCTCAGGCTTCCTCTGTTTCAGTGTCTTTGTAAATGAGGTGCTGCTGAGCCACACCCCTACAGAGAACAGCAGAGCTGATCAACAAGACGGTGGAGAGGTTTCCCTTATATATTGAGGGGGGGATCTAAATGGCTCGTTCAATTCCCAGGCAAAAAAAAAGATAGTCTGGAAACCTGTCTGAATGTCTAAAAATAGCTAAAAAGTTAATTTTGTATAATAGGTACCCTTTAAGTTATAATATTTATTATTGAGCTCATTATGATTTATGAGCTCAGTAGTAGTAATGATGCCCTAGGTAAAATTTTACTCAAAGTAAAATTAGAAGTTTTCCCTTTACAGTTGTACTTGAATAGAAGTCCAGAAGTACTTTAAAATGATTTAAGTATCAAAATTTCTGAACTTGCATTAGCTCACAATAGCCTTTAAGTTAAAGTAAACCTCCTGATTGTGAATGTGCCGTTTTTGTTGCTGTCTGCAACCATCTCCGCTTTAGATCTCAAATG
This sequence comes from Clarias buthupogon, assembly GCA_030014345.1. Lineage (NCBI taxonomy): Eukaryota > Metazoa > Chordata > Actinopteri > Siluriformes > Clariidae > Clarias > Clarias buthupogon. The sequence goes on from JAQMYK010000020.1 coordinate 2,454,996, forward strand.
CCTGCTACATGATTAAGCGTTTCAAATCACGCAATTATGTATAACAGTCAGCAGGTGGCAATATCACTTCTTCAAATGTTACACACTACTAACATTATGTAAGGCATTGCCATGCACAAATGTAGTGAAATAGAAAGTACAGATACTTGTTGAAGTATGGAGTTGAGTACAGATACTGTACGTGAATTATGTACTTGTGTACCGTACTTAATTAAGTACAGTACTTATAGTACTTACTTAATTAAGTACAGTAGCAAAGTAAATGTTACCTTCTACTTCTGGTCCGTGGTCAGGGTAATTTGCTATTCAAATATCAGCAAAAAATTAACCCCATGAACATTACATCAATGGACTTAATGTGTTCTGTGAGAAGAAAGTTCATGAAGTAAAAATACTATAGATTTATTTCAAGGACTGTAAACAATTGTTAGAACTTCTGCATTTCAGTGTACCTGCTGGTGGTTGGGGAAAGTCTTCATGGCCTCTAGCAGCAGCTGTGTAACTTGACCCAAAAGGCGTACGGGCATCCCGAACGCCAGGTCCTGTTTGGTGAGGTTGAAGACGCAGGCGCTGGCTGCCAGCTGCACATTCAGAGTGGTGGGGTGGTTCTTCATCCCTAACACTACCAGCTGAATACAAGGAAAATAAAATATTATAAGCGGGATAAAGAAAGGAGTGACAAAGTATGCAAAGCTGAGTGGGCGAATACAAGAAAGAAAGAAAAAAACACTTCTGAATAGCATATTAATATCATGATATCATGATCTTTTCAGAAAAAGAGAGAAAGTAAAAAAGCAGGAAAAACAAAAGAACAAAAGCGGGAACAATCGAGAATTAAAAAAATAAAAAAAAGGGAACAGAATAGCATTAAGAGTGAAGAGATGATGGAGAGGATGAGTGACCTGTGATTCATCAGAGGGGTGACTGACTATGTTCAGATTAAAGTAGAGCTCTGGGAGTGTGTGGGAGGACCGGAGTGAGGGGGAAGAAGGCAAAACCTGTGTGATTGCGCACATACTTTGAGAATGTCAGGCCGAGCTTTCTCCATCACGTGTGTGAGGCTGAAAAGATGGAAGAGCGCTTCCCTAACGAAGCCCTCCCGCTCAGTGTAGCGCCTAAGAGCCTCGCAGATCTGAGTCTCATTGGCCTCCCCGGTCACCTGCATGCACACACGTATACATGTAAACACACATACTGTAAAAACACCAGATTCACACTCAGCTGTAGGGAGATTATGTTACACAAGGATATCTTCTGAAAAACATCAAGTTTCAATACAGGATTAAAACTATCTTAACGGTCTACTCATATTGGGATCAATTATATAACACTGAAAATGCTTCCTAGAAGCACAAAGTAACCTGGAGAACATGTCTTAGCCCTAGCTGTTAAGTTCCATATACGTATGAGGGTGAGTCACAAATGATCCCCACTCTGGATATATTAAAACTTATCAGTGCTTCCCGTTTAAGACTAATGCCTCCCCTGTCACTGGTGTGCAGGTGTGAACGTGTTACATCAGTTCATTTGTATGCGTGGTGTGAGCAAAAATGGATGTCCCACTTGTGATTTGCATGGAAGAAGAGAAGTGTGCAGTGGTTCGTGATTTGTGTTAGATTGGTACTGAAAAAACTGTGATTTTGGACTGATAGTCTAAGGGAGGGGAAAGTTTCTTAAAGAGCATCATTACTGGTGACAAGGCATGGATTCATTAATGAAGACAGCGATGACTGGTGAAGATGGCGATGCATTCATGGCTTGTAACTCAGCCTGAAACATTTTTAATGAGGGAAAACGAAAGTTTGTTGACAGATGGACAAAAATTATGTAACAGAAAAATTATGCATTTGTCTGTTCGAAATTAAAATGAATTCTAACGCGATATTGCGGATAATTTTTGACTCACCCTCATATAAATAGGCATTCTGACCTAATGTAGAGTTTTACTGTCTTCACACATTATATTCAGTTAACTAAATAACTGCTTGCATAAGAATGTACAATGTACTGGGAGAAAGTGAGAACTCTTATTGTGGAAATGGAGCATATGGAGGTTTTGGCTAGAGGGAGTTGGGATGTAGTGTGTTTGGAGATGGCAGTCACGAATAAATGAGCTTTTAAGTAGATCCTAGCAGTTAAACCTTGGATTGCGAGCATAATTCATTCCAGAAGCATGCTTGTATATCAAAAGCACCCATATATCAAAATGAATTTCCCCATAAGAAATAATAGAAACTCCCATGATTTGTTCCACAACTCAAAAATATTTTTAAAAATAAAAATAATTAATACAAAATATGAAGTAAAAATAAAACAAACTAACCTGCACTTTACCTTTGAAAAGAATTGGAGCTAGAGTAAGACGAGACAGGAGAGGAGGAGCTGCTGTATAAGATGACTTTCACTCACACACGCACGCAAACACACGAATGGATTCACTGCTCTCTGACAGAGACTCTAACCCTGGAAACTGAATCTTTAACAAGAAACCTCTCTAATGACTTCAAGTGTGTGCAAAGGTGTAAAGTAGGTCACAACGTTACAATAAACAGTACACGCGTAAAGATGTTGACTATACGAGTGACACAAACACACAGAGACTGAGCATGGGATACGATTACCCACAATCCTGCAGCGTGCACCCTGGAATAGTCTGTGTCACATGATTAATCAAAAGTCTTATACAAAAAAAATGACAACATCTTATGCGCCTGTTCAGCTCTGAATTAAATTTACTTACTAGACTATAACGACTCAGTGTTTCATTAATGTATTTGTGAAGAAGCTGCTGACCTTTAAAGTCCCCTCTCCAGACAGAAACTCAGAGAACCCAGCATCAGTTGCCAGCAAGCCAACGAACGTCATTCCAGGTCGCTCCTCGACAAAACCTCGGACGGCTGCATCGGTCACCTGCTTCCGGCCTGACAGGTCCAGAGACACCAGTGCAGGCAGGATGCCTGGTGTTTCCAGAAGCTGCCAGGCCACATCTGACATGAACTGCTTATCATCTGAAATGTCCAGATGCTGCAGGCCCTCCAGCTAAAAAAAAACAACAACAACAAAAAACATAACTGTGACTCATTTAGTGAAAACACATTTTCAGTTCTGCTTACAAGCTGCACACTGGCTGCTACTGTAACATTAACATACTACTAGACTTTCGAAATGAATCAGAATGTTCATGTGACTGAGCAGCTCCGACACTGCTCTATTTTACTGAGACTTGCATTCGTATTCACCCCTTTGAACTTTTGCAGCATTACAACCAAAAACCTAAAATCGACTTAAACCCTATTTGAACAGGATTACATTTTCATCAGATTAAGTCCTACTCTTATAATACTGATCAGGACAGATTGCATTTCCATCCTGATCAGCCATGCTATTGTTATTCCCCTTACTCCTCTTAAAATAAATAAATAAATAAATAAATAAATAAATAAAGACAGGTTGAATGTTTTTTGCTGAACTCAAACTCTGAGTTTTATGGTCATTTTAGTCTATTATACACACGTCTGTGATTTTCTGTGCTTGTTTGATTTGATTGTTGCTTTTAGCCTCCTAAAGATATTAAACACTTCCCCAAAACACAAGACAAAAAAAATGCATGCTTTAGAAAAGAAACTAAACCATGTACTTGGTCCAGATGAGTACACACACCACTTGTAATTTTTTGTTCATGAGGATAAAGCAAATAATATCATTAAGAAAAGCAAGATGCCACAGGATGAAGCACTATATTAGTAATAGTCATCTATTAAAAATGACTGCTTGTTGTTATATAAATGAATACTATAAATGATTTTACAGCTTTAAATCATTTACAGTTTTTAATTTATCAGCATTTAAGGGGCAGCAGTGGCTCTTGGTTGATCAGAGCAAGTTCGAGTCCCGTCATTGCCAGGTTGCCAATATATATGTGGGCTTAATTCTAAAAATATTCTATAAATATATATAAAATATCCTATCCAGTTGGGATGCAAAACATACTCAATGCCAGTCCTGGAGAAATGGGTGGAGAGCATTAGGAAACGCATTCGGTGAAAAAATAAATTAATGTAAAGGAATAATCCCAAAATAAATGTAAAGAAATAATGTTAAAAACAGAAAGCCGCTCTTCCTATGATCATTT
>JAQMYK010000020.1:2506156-2521263 GCA_030014345.1 Clarias buthupogon
GATTGGCTCTTAGATTAATCCATATCGAGCAAAAAATGTCTAGACCGTTTCATCGTTTTTAAAATCAAATAAATCGCGATTTGATATGATATTGTTTATCGGCCCAGCCCTAATGTCAGGACTGTTTAATATTGTTTCCGCCTTGCCATGCCTGGTTTGTACGGGCGCATCCCAGCGGGGTAAAATGTATTTTGATGGTTGGCACGGTCTATTTCTATCAGCGTCGCGCAGGTTTGTGATTCGAGCAGCGCTGCTCGATCCACCAGGTCTGGATATTTGGTCTGCCCACGCCGGCTCAATCGGGTGCCACGGTTTCGTCCCTCTTTAGATGTGTTTGGCTTCCTATAGAAGTGAATGTGTATTGCGTGGTTACGTAACGTGCAACGTCATGTGATCTCAGCCGCGATTAAGACGATAGACCAAAATCTCTACCGGTTGACAAATTTCTACCGGTTAACCGTGTATATGGGTATATCACCCACCCCTAGTCTGTGGTTATGCTATTCTTCATTTGTGATTGATGATGACTATAGACACACGGATTGCAGCCTGTACTGATTTTTATTTTTCTCTCGCCTGCCTGAGAAGCATAGGTGACACATATCCGTCTTCTCTGGTTGTCGTCGTTGTTGTGACACTCTAATTCTTCTCTTCTCGACTTCTCTGGAACCATTCATGGAAATTCGATCCAACCTTTACAAAACTTTTTTATTACAAAGCGTAGATGTGCAATATAATTTCATTTTCATAATGTCATTTTCCCCCTCTTTTTCGGGTCTTATTTGTAGAGGTGCGAGGCCACATTGCTAACCACTACACCAACTTGACGTCATTATTATTATTATTATTATTATTACTTCATTGTTTTTATGATTTTATGATGCTGCAATACAGTCTTGTTTAACATACAAAGGGGATGCTTTCCACCCCCTTACACACATGTCCCTGATTGGCTAGTGTCCCTGTGTTGAAAAGGGGGAAGTTAATACCTACATTCCTCCCATGGCCAGGTTTGCTGTCTTGGACGCCTGGCCATGGATTCCTGTGGTATCCTCAGAGTCTAGACCTGTATTCTCTGTACGATAGAGCAAATCCTGTTCTGTTGCACTATTGGAGAGCCAGGATGAACCCTTGAAGTCAGTCTGTTGAAGTACATCAGTGGAGTTGGAGAGATAACACGTTGACCTCAGGAGTCTAGACAGATGTCTCACAGCCAGCAGTCATAGCACACATTCCCGATGGTCTCATGCATGCACGTTGACACCATGTGTGAGAGACGGTTTTCCGTACATGATCCTGTCCACAACTAGTATGTACAGTAGTCTGTCATCACAGCCAGGAATCTCTCCCAGGATTCTCCTCTTCCGGTTAGCAGTGTGTCGTAGCATTGTGCTATTTATGACCTTGGCTTTTTATAGTGGCGCTCTCTGTACACTGCTCGTTCTCTCCATGTCACGTTCTCGTGCTCTCATTCAGGACGATCTCTCTCTCTCTCTCTCTCTCTCTCTCTTCATGTTCACGCATCTGTACACGCTCTTCATGTTCTGATATCATATACAGTACATACACAAATCATCCACCAGGGCTGACACACATCACTGACCTGTCTATTTATTCATGGATTTTAATGACTAGAAACTTTACTGCTGATTTATAAAGACGATCTGGAATACAGTCCTGTCTGCCTTATCTGGCATCAACACACCTCATCCTGTATACTCCTGGTCATGTTTTGAAAATTGTTCTTAGCTTTAATATGGTTCTTATTGCTAATGTGTCTCATGGGTGTGTTTTAGCAAGCTCTGACATGTCAGTTTGCGTCTAATTGAACACACACACGGACATACAGAACAGCTTTGCTGGGCCGATGGACTCGAATTGATTTCCTCTCAATGACTGCCACATGCTGGGCTAGTTACCGCTGGTTGTGTAACACACACGATCACACGATTTTTTTTTTGTTAGAACAAAACTTTTCATTTATTTATAATAAAAACTTGGTACTGTGTTGATACTGGCTTAACTTATCAGTGACCTCTATAAATAATACACTCTGTGCTGCTTTCTTAACTAACCTAATGCGTGTATAAAATATTGATTAGTTTAATGTACCAGGTTCTCGTGGCTTTAAATCTAATTTATAATCAGTTTGCGTAATCTATTTTTACTATCATTCATATGTCTTCATCCTACTTAAGCACTCTTTCCTTCCCTGTTTCAGAGAAGTGTCTTTTTTTTCCATTTGGGAAAAAGACGTACTTGGAAAGAAGAGGCCTAAATTCCTTTAGCTTTCTGTTTCGTGTCTTTTGTTAAGCAGAAGCGTCAAACCCGGTGACTCTCATCACATGCTCATTATCATTCCCTACGTATGATGCAAGCTTACACAGTGTGTGTGTGTTATATTTTTGTGTAAGGACCTGGTTTACAGTCGACATGTGACTTGTGCTTGTGCTCTAGCACATACTGAACATCATGTTTCCATGTGGACCGCTACTATGACTCGAAATTTTGTACCATGTTTGTAGCGCTGTGTAGGAATTTCTGAACACACGTGCAGGATATACAAATGCTCTGGGAGATCTAAGGATCTTAGGTCCGCACTTTTCTAGATATTATAGATAAATACAATCATTGTAATAAATCAAATGTATAATAACTATAGATTAGGTGTGATTTACATTTTGTACTTGAGCTTTCACAATGTACAAATGCTTGTATGTATTTTTTGTCCCCGCAATTTCAGGATTAAAATTTTTTATGTTTAAGAACCATATTTAAATGTAAAATACTAATAAATAGGTTAGAATTTTATTTTGGAATTACATAGTTTTTCCTTAAGGTTAAATATACATATTTTATCCAAGAAATTCCCTTGAAAAAAAATAAAATAAAAAAAAAAATAAAAAAAATTTGTTAATAAAATCATTTAAATTCTAAGCAGTTGATGTAAAGCTAACATTTTTTATTGTCATTTAAAATGTAGAATTTTAGTTTTTCAGTGTTTGATTTTAGTTTTATTTATGTATAAAAATTGATATTTAAGCAAAAAAATATTAAAAGGAGTAAAAAAAAAAATACATACAAAATAACTGGAAGCTGCTGTGATGTAAATTTTGTATTTAATCTTAAAAGCTGCAAAAAAAACATTAACCAGATTTGAACATTTACAGATTTCCGTTCTTTAGTGTTCCAAGTAGTATGTGTAGATTTTTTTTTCAAGCAATTAAATGTATTAGAAATGTGTTTATCTGTAAGAAACAAATAATATAATTGATAGCTATTTTTAAAAATGAGAAAACAATATTAATACTAATTAATATAAATTTAGTATACTTAAATATTTTTTTTTAAATCAATTTCATTAGCTATTTTTGCCACATCGCTCAGCCCTAAGTAAAACTTAACCAAAATCCGTAGAGAGAATCTGTAGAGTCAGATTGTGTGCAAGTGTGTTATTCGACAAGGCTGACCGAGTAAGTGTGCATGTGTAGCATCTGTTTACTCCATACACAGTCTAAAGGTCAATATTGACGCACAGACCGTATGGAGATAAACGACCGGGTCATCAAATATGCTTTATACTTTTTGTGAGGAGATTACAGTGTAGCAGACAGACTGACGCACATGACATTAAATACTTTTCCCCCATGTGTAAAATGTGCCCTTTTTGTACTTTGTTTTAAACTTGTTAGATTCAGCCTTTAAAATGATCCACATCATGTTTATCCCGGAGGCGCTGCTCTGTTCTGTGGCACACAAACTCACAGGAAGTTCTTGCGGATGTTCCACCTCTCATCCAAAAGCATTCATCAGGTTTAACGTACCTGCTTGGAGAGTCAGGGATATAATTAAGTCGTTGACACTCTGAGGGTAACCTGTGGGATGTTGTTCCACCCGGCCTTTATGGGAGTCATTAGGGTCACCCGAGTCAGGGTATGAGTGTCTGTAAAATGCCTTAGGAGTAATCGATGAACTGCTGGTTAGTGGGTGATAAGTGGTGTCTAAGTCCAGCTCCTCTGTTGAGAATGAATTGTTTCAGGTTGATGTAGATGCCATTCTTTACTCCTCTTGAGTGTTCAAATGGATTTGGATGAAATGCATATTTTGCTTTCAAAGAGCCAGTATTTGTATTTTTTTTTTTTTATGTAGCCTTGACGAGTCTCTCCCAGATTCTGTAGTCTCTCCCAGATTCATTTTCAGTAAGAAACATGTGCAGATGATGACAGATGATGACCGATGATCAGGCTTGTGATTAGTATACTATGAAAGTATACTAAGTGGTTGTAACAGATGAGCGGGGAAATGAGGTTGCTGCTCAGATTGGTACTTCAACAACCAATAGAGTTGGAGGAAAGAATCGATTATGAATCTTGATTCTATCGAGTGCCGATTCATGTACTGTATCGCCACATTGACTCCAAAATAAATTTTTTAATGATTTATTGCGTTAATAATGGAGATGCACCAGTCGATCAACCAGAATTGGCAGGTTTTCAGATGTAACCGATTCTTTCGAGTGCACAAGCTTTTAAGTGGTGCAGCAGAAATGCATTTTTATGACGTTAGCCTCCGATCGGCCCTTTTCTCTAAACTCTTCGAGCGAATTAGTCTCAAAACAACCATGAATGCAAATTAGTTTCAGAACATATGCGTTAGAAGCTGTTGAGCACCTGCCGACTCCTCAACATGCGCTCAAAACTTTGGAAGTACTGTATTTGAGGCAGTAAAACATCGGTTTCTTTATAATCCTACAGGTGGCGCTCTAAACTGTCATCCTGTGTGGTATGAGTGAATTATTTGCGATGTTAGTTTAGGAATGATAATTATGGGGATGATAGTGATATATGCTGATTGTTAAAAATGTAACTTTTTATTTAATTTAATTTGGAGGCAGATGTTAAGCTCTTGTATTTAAGAGTTTTTTTTAATGTGAGGAAACTAATAATATAAAAAGGACGGGGTGCTTTTAATTATTCATGTTTAATTCAGTGGTGAAGCTTCCGAATAAAGCCAAGTGTATAAAATCATAAAAATTTAATATGGTCTCAGAATATAAATGTTTTTTTTTTATACTTACAGAATCACAATATTAATCTGTAAATTTAAATAATATGTTTGAAAAAAATAAATAACTAAATTATAAAAAAAAAAATAAAAAAAAAAAAAAAAAAAAAAAAAAAAATATATATATATATATATATATATATATATATACACAATTTAATTATGCCTATGTTTTCGTGAGGAACTCTGTATTGTATCAGTGTTAAGATTTGGTAGACACCCCGAGCTCTGACATCTGTATTGTTAAAATGGAAAAAGCGTTCACTGCGTCTTAAGAAATGACCGTTACTGAACGAGACAAGATCCTTCTGAGGCTTGGGTTTCTTTTCCATCATTTATAGCGCATGGTTCAGTTGCGCAATCACATTCTCCCTGAACCTTTAAGGATAATATTAATGGAATAACTACATGAAGGCAAACTGCACTATCCTGATGTACTTATAGTGCACAGTGAAACTGTTATGAATCCAGTCGTAGATTCATGATTGAGCAGAAGTGAGGTTAATAAGGCTAGTGCGAAACCTTCTCCAACAGCTCTCCTCTCCTGTTGTGTACCAGCTTTGTTCTAAACCAACGACACGTAGTTAACGTCAAAACTATGTGCTCTAAGCCGAGGGAAAAATCTGAAACAAAAAAAAGAAAAAAAAATCTGAATGATTAAAGGTGATCGCGCAGGGTGTATGTTTGTAGGTTTGTGTCGGGACTCCTTAAATCCTATTCAGATAGAAGAATTCCTGCTGACCCATGGCTCACTTTTGTGCAATTTCATGTATTACTTTTCTGCATGCAAGTTTTAAAACTAGTCCGTTTTTTTTTCTTTTCTTTTTTTACCCCCCGTCTATTCAACACTCAAAACGTGCAGACTAACGATTTATGCATGCAAGGCATGTCTTCATGCAGGACTACCTGCAAACCAGGCTGATTTCAGACGCAGCCAGACATGTCGGATGCTTTTTAGGCTGTGCTTTCAGTGCAAAAACGTGAGATAATTACAAAACTTGTGGTTGCGCGCTGATGTCAATCAATTAGCACTGGCAGCGCGGGGGTTTCATAGCAGTGTTAGCAACAGCTGATAAAACAGCTAAAGTGATGCATCTGGCTTTCTTCCTCTTTCTGGATGTCAACAAACACAGCCGGGTAACTTCTTGCCGATCTCCATAGCAAAATCCCAAACGTATTTTTGCAAAATTCGCATCCGTTGTTTAAAATTAATGAACGATCGCACAAATATTACATGTTTTAATATCGGTGCAGTTATGCGTATTGTTTCAGAGGACTGATACATCCACGATACAGTCCGACAGAAGTCGCTTGTAATTATGAAACTGACACGTCATGATGTGCAAATCCAATCTGACCAGAATTGAGCAACATGAATAAATCAGAATTGAGCAACATGTCTTGTAATAAGAACATTGTGATACGAGATCCTAGAATTGAAAACGGCGTTGAAACTTCAATGGTCGTACCAAACTCCAGACTCAACGGAAAATAAAATGCATGAGTGAAAAGGACAGTAAATCCAGCAACTGCTTAGCGCTGTATTTAAACCAGGTTCTCTGTGTTTAGTTTGCTTGTGCAGTGTAACACGTGGCGTAGTTTATGTGGTGACACCTGCTGTGGTTTTGGTGCACTTGGTAATAATTACTGACATAATTCAGAGCAGTGTCTTTTTCATTGTTGCGAGTCTTAGTGATTTAAAGCATGTTATGTTCTTGCATCATTGTGACTATCTAGTAACACTTCAAATCATGCCACAGATGGAAAATTCTAATTATATTGATTTTATCTCGTCACGGAACTGCCGGAAATTAACCAGATAGAAACTCGATATGTTATCAGCTATATATTGCTTTTTAATAAGAATATTATTAAGTACTTTATTAATCACTGCTTCCAGACTCTCTGCAGTTGTTCCTCTTGATTACTATGTAACGTTTTGAAAAAAAAATGTTTTTTTTAAAACACAGACTTGATCATTACTTAATTCAACAAGATCATCTTCTTGATTATTTGTTCTTGCCTCAACATGCTCCCTGCACGAAGAGTGGATTTTGCACTCCAGTTTTGATTAGAGGTGTTTGAGAGTTTGTTGTAATTACAGTGTCGGAAACTAGTGCTGCAGTTAATTGCATAAAAATCTGAATTGCGATAAGGACCCGTGCAGTTATCTAGTTGCAAAAGGCCTCAATTTATTACAGGGGCTTTATCCATATTCAGGAATTTATGTTGTGTGTGTCAATAATTTAAGTATCTGTTTATTTATTTTCATGAAATATCTTCTAAGGTGCTAAATAAATATTGGCGAACATGCTGTTAATGTTTGTGCCGTTATTTTCTGTTAGCCTTGATGAAAACATTTGAATATTAAATATTACATTTAATAGTTACATATAAGTTTAAATTACAAAGTGTCAAAAATAATGGAACTATGCTTTATTTATTTTTTTAAACAAATGATGCAACCTTATATAAGAAACCATTAGCGGTGTGTAAAAGAATTGCATCTGTTTGGATAGAATGCTGCATTCAAACAGAACTGTTATGATGAATTAATAATGTGGCGGCATGTTGGTTTCCTGGTTAGCTCTGTCACCCTTCACCTCCAGGGTCCAGGTTCAAGTCTTAGTTTTTTTGCGTACATGGAGTGTGAATGTTCTCCAAGTGCTTGGTGGGTTTCCTCTCGGTACTCCGGTTTCCTCCCACAGTCCAGTGGGAGATGCAGATTAGGCTAATTGCCTGTTGTGTGTAAATGAGCGTGTGTCCCAGTCTCCTGGGATTGGCTCTCAGCCCCCCGTGACCCTGTACACAGGTTAAAGCGATATAGATGATGAGAGTTTGTGGTCATACTTGATTAGCATGTTAAATTAACAGAGTCACTTTTTATTGTCTGTTAAATAATTTAAATGTTTAGTGGTAGTTTACTGAGCTTTACGCGACTTTTCTCTGCGTTGTTTTTGCATTAATCTGAACATATTTGTGTGTTCCTTCTAATCTGTTGCTAAGACCGCAATAAAAAATGACTTCTGAGCAAAGTCAATTGCAGCATGATGCACGCAGCGCTCATTCACACAGTCTGTCTGTCAGCAGACTGGCACTTTGTGCATTGAATCTCATCCTGAGTTCCTTCCTGTTCCTCTGAAAGCTTCTGAATCACGCATGAATGGAAGTACAAATGGTCCGAGTCGCTGCCATTTATGCTGAAAACTTATAAGCGACTTTGCCTTGGCCCTGTTTCAGTCTGTGATTTGTTTCCTGCTGCATGTCTGATGACAGGCTGCTTTTTTCCCCCAGCACAGAAGTCTCTCATCGTCATGGCAACTCCATGGAAATCCTACGTTCTCGCCTCTGAAACTCATTTTAGGCCAGCGTTGATGTGTGCGGAGCTGAGAGAATGTTCTTTTTCTTATCTCTCTTCTTTTTAACAATGTGAAAAATATGATTAGTCGGACTGAATTTATTGTAGTTTATTGTTTCAGCATTTATATCCAAACTTTATGTCGTGCAGTAATAGGATAAGGAACATACAGTAAACCTCATCTGCTAGAACAGTTCTATGATGCTGTTGACGCAGCGTATATACTCCAACCTTCTTATTGACTTCCTGTCTCTTTAAATGTGCTTCACGTTCTCTTGATAAAAATATTTTTCATGATGTGCTCAGCTGGTGCGAACGAGTGTTTCACAGCTTTGCGTGCTGAAAAGACAGCCATGGATTGTAATCGTGTGAGACGTGCTTGCGTCACAGTTGCATGTCAGTGCCGTGTTTGTCACCATCGTGTAAATGAACATAAACACAAGGAAGAACTGTACAGGATAGGTGTTGCGTTTGACCCACAGGTCAGAGTAATTAGTGTTGCTCAGCCTTCATGCTTTATCTATGGAGCTGTTTGGGAAATCCTATCGTCACACTCGATCGTATTGATTTATCCCACAGGGTCTCATGTGGTTGTCTGCTTTTGTGGTTCTCTGCTTCGGGTAAACCCTGTGACCTCTCGCACTGTAAGGCAAACTCTGCAGGCAGCTGCTCTTTAATCCCCTTCTGTTTTCTATGAAGTCACTGCACCACCTAGTGGTAATGACCGAGTATGACTTTTTGAAATTGTTCAATGGTGTTCATATTCAATCATATTACTTGTGGATATGCTGTGTACAGCGAGCATTTTTCCCTGAATAATGATAAAATCGTTTTTTCCTCTCCTTTTTCAGGTTTGTACTGAGGACCTGCGGTGGAAATATTCACACAGCAAACATTGTGCTGAGCGGCGTGGACGGAACAGCAGTCGATATGCTTATCTGACATTGACTTGGTGAGTTGTGTGTGAGTGTCTGTCTGTGTGTGTAAGTGTACTGGAAAAAGAAAAAAAACAGAAACTCTGATTAGGATTAGAACTGGGAAAGCGTTCAGGCAATGCAAATTTCACCACCTGGTGTTTCAGCTTGAGCCAACAACACACACTAAAGCCTGCAGAGCCACATGACCAGCTGCTCTTCCCCTCTCTTTAATACACTCGTTTCTGTTTGTTCCTATGACTTTATTCATCTTAACCAGGTGTATAACCAGGACAACAGTAATCGTCATTAATTGTCATATAATTAGAGTTGTCAGTATTAACACGTTAATCCATGTGATAATTTGCGTTAAAATTTCTAAATTAATCATGTTACCGAGTTTGATCCTAATGGCTTCCCATAATGGCATCACGATTACCCAGCTGTGTGTGGTAATGGCACGTTTAAACGCAGATAATAAGATGGCTGAGGAAACATCACTTGGTGTGCTGAACGGCAAGTTTTATTATACATAGAAATCTTCTAGATGGAATTTTGGATAAAATCAAAGCTGTGTGCTCGAGCTATTACAATACAATTTTTATAAGAGTACATTAGTATGTGTAAGTCATGTGAGTGGTGACTCAGGTAGCTAAGGTTCTAGGTTGTTTATTTATGGATCTGAGGATCCTGCTGTGAGTAGGTTTGCCACACTCCGTACTACCCGGCCACTGCATGCTGTGCCAGTCCCAATTGAGGGATTTAAATTTTACATGTGTTGAATGTTAATATTTGAGGTATAATAAAACTGCCTAATCTATTTCCACTAACCTGTGTGTCACGCATTTCTGTATTCCGACATTGCATGTTTATAATACAAGTAATTTAATTAATCAAAGACTATGGTCGTGATTAACTAGATGAAAGTTTTTAATTGATTGACAGCACTAAATATAATATTATAAGTGCTGCTGAATATACAATTATTGAAAAAATTCCTGGCCCCTCTAAATTAGCACTATTCGTTCGTACACCGAAATTACCAACAAAACCAAGAAATTGTGTTAGAAATCTAAGCCTGTACTCACAAAACCATAAAATATTTCTAGGGCAAACACTTCAATTATTCAGACAGTACAGTCAAACACAAACCAGAAATGACTGAACAGGAGTGAGTGTTTCAATAATTCACACATTCTGAGTTTTATTTAATGTGTGCTGGCATTTTATTTTATTTTTTTATTAGAGTTGTGTATTGATTCAGTCTGAACTCATTGCTTTTGTTGTGAGGGTGAAATGACAGTCTTCCCCTAAAACATGCATACAATATTAGTAATTATTAATATTATAAAGCATGCAGTAATTACATTTGTGATCATCTAGATAGTGGTATTTTTTTAAACTAGGAAATAAAAATGAGTCTTACTTTGCTCCTTTATAACATCATATAAATAGAGAAATCTAATAATCAAATGCTGTTTTCGCTGTTACATCTGCAGTTTTATCCAGTTCCAGGTGAATACTGTATAGTCGTGTGCAAAAAATGATGCACCCTGTTTTTTGGGCCAAAAAATAGGGATAACAATGAACAGTACAAAAAATATCTGATTTTTAAACATAAATATTCCAGCAAAACATTCCAGGAAACTATCTGTAGGCTAGAAAAGAAAGCAGCATGTTCTCTAAAAGACCACTTGTAAGACAAAAACAAAAAGAAAGCTTCTGGGTTTTGCTGTGGAAAAAGTAGCAGGTGTGACCACAACAGGTGTGAGTAACTGTGGCTGGTTCTACAGGATATTGAGTCAAACGAAGCAGCTCATTTCCTTATAAAATTGCACAAAATGTACAAGACTGAATTTTAAGCAAAGGGTCATCACACCAGTTCTTGTGTGTGTGTAGGTTTTTTTTATTTTTATTTCCCTATAGTTTGTCCTGTTAAACCACACCAAAGGTTACGGGGTTGTGACTGTTTCATAACAATTTAATTGAGTCATGATGAAGGGTCTAAATTAAACTAAGTCAGTCAGTCTTTACAACCATGGTGAACTTTGAGTTGGATGGCTGAAGTATGAGCCTGTCCTCAGTGTAACCTTAGATTCCTCTTCCTGGATAAAGAGGGAGAAACCTGATCTGGTCTCCTTCTGTTAATGTCCATCTAACGGTTTAACCACAAGTGCCTTCTGAGATGCTTTTCTGCTGACTACGGTCGTAAAAAGCCATGTGAAGTTTTGAAGGCTTGAAACGGGAGGCAGAGATTCCTCAATCAGAAAGGTTCAAATGTTTTTCAGTATTTATAGTAAAACATGCTCTACCAAAAGGCTGAGGAGAACGTTTAAAGGTTAACTACATACAAGTTAATTTAGTAAAAAGGTTTCGCTGCTTGCTGCCCAAAACTAACAAAATGTTTGAGAAGACTATAGTAGGTCTGTTAATTCATGCTGTGTTGGAAAATTCTCCTTTTTTTCCACATAGGGCTAGGCAGATTTTGACCGCTTTTCCCCCTTAATAATTTAAAACTACATTTTGTATTTACAGTTTATCTTTGTGCATTATTAAAATTAGTTTGATCTTCTTAGGTCCTTAAGTGTGACAAATATGCAAACAAAAAATCAGTAATACTTTTTCACAGCACTGTATAAAGGTAATTTAAATAATGAATTCATTAATCAGCGCCATTATCCTATGGAGTGGATATGACTGGAACCTTCTGGTACTAGACTGGTGTCCAGTGGCAAAAAAAAAGAAAAAGGAACACTTCCAGTTTTCCAAGGAAGGATTAAAAAGTACATGATTACTCTGTGTGTGTAGACTGCCAGACAGGCAAACTCCATCGGATGAGGATGAGGATGATGATGGTGAAGCTACTGCGCTAATGCCTGATGGTTTGGGAATGATGGATGTTCCTAATGGCCAACCCAGTGTCTCCACTGCTATCACATCAGAGGTCAGTTGTATTTTTGATACTCACCAATGTCAAATTCTGTTTTTAAAATAGGATTAATGTGTGTTTGGTTTAAAGATGAATATATGTTTAGAATACTGTTGAAAATCATCTTGAAATTAGAGTCAGTTACGAGCAGACTGGGTTTCTTCACCCCTGTGTGACTTTCTGTCTGGCCTCTCGTTATGTCTCTCAGAAGAGCAGCAGTTCGGAGTCTCTGAGTGATAAGGGCTCGGCTGAGCTGAAGAAAAGTTTCGACGCTGTTGTCTTTGATGTGTTGAAGGTCACGCCGGAGGAATATGCAGTAAGACATACTCCCTGTTTTTTTGTGTGCTTTTTTGTAGGTACAAGGGTGTGTGTGTGTGTGTGTGTGTGTGTGTGTGTGTGTGTGTGTGTGTGTGTGTGTGTGTGTGTGTGAGAAAGAGAGATGTGACCTACTGCAAACAAATAATTATGCACTAGATGTGTCTTTTAATCACACTCCCACCTGTTCATGCAAAAAATCAGAACAATCTCGCCGTTCAGTTAATGCTATACGAAAGCTTCCAATCTGTTCTACCCTTCCATACTTGCCCCTCCCTTTGGTCAGCCTCATCTCAGTAATAATTAAAACAGCCTGGATGTAATTCACTCACACTGCAGTGCCTTCTTGTTGTCTGGAGTGCTCCACTTCAAACTCTCCAGTCTTCTAGCTATTTAAAGTCCCTTCATTACATACATCACCAGAATAGAGATTCCTGTGATTATTCCCTGCCGTCCCATTCAGGGCATATTTCCAGGGATCTGGCACCGGAGACACCGCAATCCTTACCATGATAATGGAGCTTTATTGCACAACTGGGGATGTGGGGATCATGCGATTGTTCCAGCCAGCCAATCATGTAGCAGCAGTGCAAAGTGTGACATCATAAACATATCCTGTTAGATGGTGACAAGAGTATCTGTATTACTCAGTTAGACATCAGAAACTCAAGACTTTGGCTACAGCATGGTTGTTTGTCCCAGTTTGAGTATCTCAGAACTCAGAAACCGGGATTTTCACACATTAACACCAGCCTCTAGATTGTTTGAGGAGAAAAACCCAACTGGATTGAGTTGCCAGGAAGCCCTTAGTAACCAAAGTTGGGTGAAATACTATGCTTGCGTAAAAGTAGAGATGCCCTAGGGCTAATATTATTCAGGTAAATATAGAAGTCCTCCATTTAAATGTATACCTGAGTAAAAGTGCAGAAGTACTCACCTTCAGATTTACTTGAGTAGCTCACAGTAGCCTTTCCAAAAGAAAAAATCTCTCTCTCAATCTCTCTCACTCGCTGTCTCGCTGCTTTCCGATTATGAATGTGCTGATATGCTTCTGGTTTCAAATACCTGTTACGATATTAGGCATGTCTCGAAGGAAAGGCAATTGCGCATAATAGTCAGCAGGTGGCGCTTTAAATATTGTAAATGTAGTTAAATAAAAATACACATGTTTGCTGTGCTTTTGAGCAGATAAATGAAATGTGTACTTAAGGTTGAAGTGTTCAGTAACAGTTGCCCTTTACAACCCTGGTGAGCAGAAGTACATCTCAGAACACAGAAAATGTTGAAACATTGCTCCAACTCTAGCCCTTAGGGTGTTTTCACATCGGTAATGAGAACACCCGATCCCAAGGTCTGGTTGATTTTAATCAGTGTGAACACAATCATTCCGTGCTCGGGGTCCGTTCCAAAGAAGCAGGACAGAAGTAGTGCCATTGGTCTAGTCTAAAACATAGTCCGTGTGCATGCAGCATGTGCCAATCTCATCCTCTGATCTACAAAGCCATACAAAGCAATTTTTCCCAAATATCAATAATATTTTAGTCAATTTTCCTATTTTCTTCTTCTCTTGTGTTTAATGGCGGCCCACAAACCAAGTAACTGCCACCTAGTGTATCAGAGAGTGTAAAGATGCAAGCATCCTCAAGCACATACAATGTGAACACTGCTCGTTTCTGGGCATGGTACAAATCAATCATGCCTAATGTGAAAACACCCTTAGATTCCTGTAACGAGGTCTTATTAATGTTAGAGGAGCCTGTCCTCAGTCTCATTGGTGGAGTGTATGAATGTACAAGCGCACAGGGGTCGCTCACGAAGTGGATGGGGAATTAATGTTTTGTACAAATATATTTTTGTGCTGTAAAAGCAGGAAAAAAGCCTGATTGAGAATGATGAAATTCTTCTGTGTGAGAAAACTGTTCTGTTTCTGAACCAGCTGTTTGATACATGTGAATTTAGCAGTGAAGTCTATAGTTGAGGTGTAAATTATGATGACTTTCATGTTAACCCAAAGGCTTTACTTATCTATATAGAAACGATGTAGATGTGGTTATTTATACAGCTGTTACTTAGTCGTACCTCCTCTTAGAATATAAGAGCACAGAGACTGAGTGATGTAGCCTGTGATTAATTGACTTACATTCAGCAAATGCTTCAACACAGTTCTCTCATCACCCAGATGATGGAACCACACTTAATAAATTTGTGCAGAACTTGAAGCATGTGAAAATGAATTCACAACCGTGTGACGTTTAATAGACATTTCCTTTTTTTCTGTAGGGGCAGATCACACTTATGGATGCTCCAGTGTTTAAAGCCATTCAGCCTGAGGTGAGTGTGGATACATACTTAAGTGCCACTTACAAGTTACTCACACTCTCAGACACACTTTTGCATCTTTGTCAATACTTAATCTCACCAGTAGGGGGCAGTGATCCCTTAGTAAATTAGAAATGTACTATTTCTCACCTTGCGCAGCTTTAGAAATGCATGATTCATGAGCGCCATTCCTTTCAAGAGGCTCAAT
>JAQMYK010000020.1:2531082-2538582 GCA_030014345.1 Clarias buthupogon
TACACACTGGACAGGGTGCCAATCCATCGCAGGGCACACACACACACACACACACACACACACACACACACACACACTCATTCACACAATACGGGCAGTTTGGGAATGCCAATTAGCCTAACCTATATATCTTTGGACTGTGGGAGGAAACCGGAGAACCCGGAGGAAACCCACCAAGCACGGGGAGAACATGCACCCAGAGACGGGAATAGAGCCTGGCCGGGAATCGAACCCGGACCCTTTAGGTGCAAGGCAACAGTGCTAATCACTACACCACCGTGCCGCCTCTCGGGAGACTTATATATAAATATAAATATCACAAACATCCCGAAACATCCCATTTCAATTTGTATTGCGATTCTGTAAGTAACATGATTTTATAAATATCCCAATTCAATATAATTTTTTTTTCTTAGCACACAGCTGTGCTGTACCTTCTATGCTGTAAACGTTTAGAGAGATATTAAAACATTGCAACATTTGTAACATTTCCCACTGTCAAATGCAAACATATATAAATTAAAAAGTACTCCCACACTAAATACTCCCACACCATCGCACTTCTCAGCTCCCTGCGCTGGCTTCTTGTAGCTGCCCATCAACACGATACAACATGATTCTCAGCAATTTTCACTAAATCAAGGCGACTGATGTTAAGCAAGGAATCTGCAGCTTTACTCGCATAATTTTAAAGGTGTGATATCATGCAACATTAATTTTTAGGTTTGTACACACACAAACACACAGAAGACCCATCTAAACGTCAAAAAAATGTTTGGCAGTGAACGTTGCATGAAATGACACCTTTATCAATCATGTTGTACCGTATACAAACGAATAAATAAACCCCAGGGTGAATCATGATCTCCATGGTACAAGGCAGCGGTGCCTAGTGTCGAGTGCACCGTTAGCTTTAAACCTAATGGCGTAGTTTTAGGACCTGAATTTAAAATAATGTCAATTTCTGTTTCTGTCGAGCACATTCCGGTCTTGTGCCAAGACTAGTTTGGACAGCTTGTACAGTCTTTGCACTCTCTGTTCCAGTTCTGTGTAAGCTCAATTCCTTCTGTTTCTTTCTCTCTCATGTCCCGTTCATGTGTCTCCTGTTTATTTCTTTAGATCTTTGGAAAGCTATGAACATTAAAACCGGCTCACTTTAGATGAAAGCAGCCCCTTGCTTGGTTGGCGCTCGAGCATTCCTCTACCCCACTCCACTTTTAATTAGAAACTTCTTGATGGCGCATGTTTTTCACTACACGCTGGGGACAGCCCTGGGTGATATTGAAGATTGCTTAATTCTGGAGTGTCTGCCTCATTTTATTGTTTTGTCTGTTTCTTTTTTTGTTTGTCATAGGAACTCTCAAGTTGTGGCTGGAACAAAAAAGAGAAGTACAGCTCAGCTCCTAATGCTGTGGCTTTCACACGAAGATTCAATCAGGTAACACACACTCACACACACAAATCTGTTTTCTTCAGCCTTCCTCTTGTGTAACTCAAATGCAGACAGACAGGGAGTTGGAAAGAGCATTATTTATCTCCTTGGCCAGCATGTGATTGGAAAAATTACATCATTGGTATTTCCCCCCCCTTTTTTCATGTACCATGTTCAGGGAAGCTGGTCCTTTTATTCCACGCTAATGCACTGAATCTGGTGTGCGGACAGGCTGATGTGACGTGGTCACTTTTGGTCAATATTAATGTAATTACACTCCTTAGGTTGTTAAATTAAGTATTTCAGTTTTTTCAAAAAGAATATGCAGGAGCATATTCATCATGCTGGAAAGAACCACTTGGTGGCACCCACTTGGGGGGTGGAACAGGAGGGTGGTCTTCGTAACTGCCCAGCTGCCCTGGAAGGGAGACAGAATAAACCTTACACCTTGCAATTGAGACACTGGTTCAAATTCAGTGTTTAATTTTCAATTTTGAACCTGCCAGGAAAGAAAAATCACTATTTGCAAGTGTGTTAGTTTTTATTATTTGCTGGCTCAGCACATAGGGCTCACCAGGCATGACTGTTCCTGTGTGTGGACTGTTGAATAAGAAAGGTCTACGTGTCCATAAATACACTTATAAAGTGAGTTTATTACACCTCGCCCTCAGCCGTACCTCAGTAGCCTCTTGGCTTTGTACAAACACCCTCACAGAGAAAGGTATGCTGCAACACGTTCTACACTCATACTCTGAACATCACTCACAACCTCATTGGATTGTCCAGTGTTAGTTTTGAACAGATGTTAGAAATTAGCCTTTTTTCCCCGTGGGGATATTTTGCCTCAGGTCTGCTGGCTGAGTCCGTTGACTTTTCGCCTCAGGATCTTTCTTGTGACTCATACTGTATGAAATGGATTGCATCTACCATTAACCTTGTGTTGAAATAGCCAGAATACAGAAACTGTAAGCGTACTTGAAAAGGATTTGAGAAAAAAATAGGAGAGCGAACGAGAAAAGTCTTTATTGTGAGATTTACAGGTACATTACAGGAAATTCTTTTCTTGACATTTCTCATCTTGGGATCGTCCATGGTAGCAGCTTGGTAATGCAGAGGATTGAACCCGTGACCTTCTGATAATCTTACCCACTGACTCATCACTGTAGAGAGAGAGCGAGGAGAAAAAGGGAGAATCCATTCATTTTGTTTCTTAAGCAATTAGAATGCCAGCCAGCCGCATCTTTTAGAAACCAAGCCTTAAAGGGATAGCTCAGGTTTTTTAAAGCCTGTCTAAATCAATATTAAGGTGCATATTTATAAGCACAGTACAATAGATCTTGGTCGTTATAAATGTCCTACTCTCTAAGGTTTTTCACCTGTAAAGAGAGTGGAATGTAAGTAATTTGGACCAAATTCCACAACACTCGTTCCACACAAAAATGCATTCCAAAGTTCACCTGAGATTCAAGTAAATCTTCTGCAGTCCCACTGCTAAATCAAATTGGTGTCTTTCGAATTTATAGTATATTTAGGACAGATTTAACTCTTTTCTTTTCCCAGGAAATGGCCATATGGCTAACCATAACTAGCTGCCTAAATTTGTGCTCACTGGGCCGTCAGAAGCCACGGAACATATTTTTGTATGAAATGAGGGTTGTGGAATTTTACCCGTTCTGAGTGACCAACTTCACAGAGGAGGAAATAATATATTTTCACGTGTCTTGTATCCCTTAAAGAGATAGGTCAGGTTTTTTAAAGCCTGTCTTAAATCAATATTAAGGTTCATATAAGTATGTTACACTAGATCTTGGTCCTGTGACAGGCTTTGGTTTTCCTGATTGGTACGTAGTTGTCACCTTGATGAGAGAATGTCCTTACAGATAGACAGGTGGGAATGGGGTACAAGAAAATTAGGGGGACGAAAAAAAACCATACAATCCTAAACAAAAGTTTGAATACAACTTGGATTTATTTTTTATATTCAAGAACAGTACTGGATTTTTTCCAGTAACTATGAAATACCTCTTAGGTAATTATATCACAACTACAGTCAGTTATTATTTTAAGATTTTCTTTTTACCAGTATTGCCAGGTGACAGATATATATGTGTGTGTGTGTGTTTGTGTGTTTGTGAAGGTGAGTTTCTGGGTGGTGCGGGAGATTCTTCATGCCCAAACTTTGAAGATCAGAGCAGAGGTTTTAAGTCTGTACATCAGGACAGCAAAGGTAACATTCACATTCACCTGAAATGTATTTAAACACCTCCAAGGTGCGTTTGTGATTCACTTTGAGTCAGTTGGTAAGACATATGAGTCAGGACAGGTCAGTCATGCTGTCATCGTTCATCAGTCCAGTGTGGATGTATTCACCTTTCTACCTCTTCTGACACATAATGTCATCAGAGTCCTGTTTGTTCTTGTTCAAATTGGAACACTTTAGTAAACATCCAATGCACAATCATCGTTTGGATCAGTGTTGCCCAACTCTGGTCCTGGAGGATCCCCTGGCACATCCACTTCTGTTCTGTAGAGGCTGTTAATTACCCAAAAAGTTAAATCAGATGTGCTGTGAGCTGAGAAAACACAAATGTGCAGAGCAGGGGCTCCTTCAGGACCAGGGATGGGAGACACTGGTTTAGATATCTCATTGGACCAGTTTACTTCCCCAAATCCTGACTTGCCATAGTTCAGCAAGCACGAACCATTGCTGCTTCTGTAGTACGTCTTCTGTGTTGGTTTATTCGATTAGACACGCGGACAGAACAGGCTAAACGTTACAGCCTACTGTTTATTTTATTAATCCTTTCTTTCCCGATCAGGGCAACGAGGACACAGAAGATTTCATTAAAACAAAACGTTTAAAGACAACTAAACAAAGGAGTACATGTTTATTCTTCCTGTTTTATTGTCAGAACTGATGGTTCTCATTTGTTTTGGTTTTAGTCAATGATTTCCAGGCAGAAGTGCTAATGCAAAGCGCCTCTCTGATTCAATCATATCCACTTCGAGTTAAAACGTCCACAAAATTCACTTCTGACCACAAAGAAAATAAACCAACACGGCGTTTCAATACGAACCAGAGTGCGAGTGTGTAAGGTGCTGACATAGAGACGATTTAATATCCACAGTGGATAGTAAAAGTCTACACACTTCTGTTAAAATCAAATAGGATTTATTTATTTATTTATTTTTACCATGAGACAAAAGCTTATGTTTTATTTCACTAGAGGTGAAGCAAAATTATAAAGTCCATGAAAAAAAAAAGCAAGGTCTGTTTAAAACATAACCCATAACCGGTACCTGATTAATATTTCATTTCATTAGAAGCTATTAACATATTATCTAAAACATTAAAAGCAATGTAGCATTGTTAATAGTTTAATGATGAAATTTATTTAGAATCAAGACGTAAAATGATTGACATTTACAGAATACTTCAAGCACAGTACTGTGATGAGGCTCTGTTAATGACGATCCTGGCCCAGGTGGCTTGGAGCCCACTGCTGTCATTCCAGTGACTCTTCAGCGAGTCGAACACCTGGTCCTTGAAAATCAACTATAACTTGTCGCCAACTTGCAGAAGAAACACATCTGCCTGTGGGAACTGTACACACAATCATTGACCAGCACCACTTGCACATTACAGGAACTCATTTGGGGGTTATTGCCACATCCCCCGTACAGTCCTGACCTCACTCCAAGCCATTTCCTCATGTTTGGGCTGTTCCAGGGGTTCCTGGGATACCAGCGTTTCAGACAGGCAGTCCAAATATGGCGTACAGAGAAAACATTCTACCTTAATAACACTGGGATAAGTGCATTACTGTAGCATTATATTTAGGATTATACTGAGAAATAAAATGTGTTCTAAATTGTATAAATAACTGTTGTTATTCTGCACAATCAATAAGTCCCAGTTTGACTTGAACACCCCTCATATAAATAAATGTTAGAGTTCCTGTATTGCTATTGTATCTTGAATCGTAAAAAAAGGAACATTTTATAAACTAGCACAGCGCTAACTTTTTCCTTGCATTTGTGTTTGTGTGTTTTATCTGATTATACAGAAACTGTGTGACATGAATAGCCTCCATGCGGTAATGGCAGTGGTGTCAGGTTTACAGAGCGCTCCTATTTACAGGCTCGCCAAAACATGGGCTGTAAGTACCTGATTCATTACACTCTTGTAGAACATACACTCTCATTGAGGTGCGGTTTATGGTTCATGATGAGATCATCTGAAACATCACAATCGGTTGAAGTTTGTTTATAAAATTGTGTGTAAGAGAGTCTCACAGCTGACATTTGTAATTAACCCTCCTTAGACTTGTGTCATTAGTTGTTATTCACATTTATTATAAAGACGGCTTGGACAATAGATTGATGTTAATGTGGTCTACTATAGTAACAGTTCATAAACAAGGAGTTAAATTGCTCCACATAGTCCAAGATAAACATAATAAAAAAAGTTTTGTGTCAAAAAGTTAAACGCATTAAATAAATGCATTAAATGCATCGTTGGTTTAAGGACTTTTTGTTAAGTGACGTTTAATAAAGGGAGTCTTGAGTGTCAGCGCTTTGTAACACCCAGGTTGCTTTTATGAAGTGTCTCAGCATGGGATAGTCTAACTCTGATAGCTCTGATGCTTAACGTCTTTGTTACTGAATTAAACAGTGGAAACTGGGAAATCTCTGTGGTATAGGCAGAATAACACACTCTAGACTGAAACAATTCCGTTTCAGGGTGAATACATTCGTTTTCCATTGTGCTCCATCCTGGTATGGATTATATCCATATATAAATTGTTTAAATATTTATTTTTTACTAGCTGTGCCTGCGACTTAGTTTGCATGAAATTTAATTGCACTCTGAACTCGAAGTGCTTTTTGAAAAATGTACATTTGTTGAATTTCCCTCCTTATCTATATCTTCCCTCCTCTGATTACGAAGAACCATGTTACCTCAAGCTCTGTCAAACACATCTGTGAAAACCCCATTAAAATTTGATCATTAGTTTTTATTTGATGCATGCACAAACAGACAAACAAAAATTCCAAAAACCATCTTGATGTGTTCTATTACTCATCTTGCATCTCCCCAGATTGTTTTCCACAAATATCTTCCATTTATGTTTTTCATTATTAACTACAGTAGAATCTGTGTTGTTTATCAGATTTCCTGTTCCTCTGTAAAAGGCTGCAAAAAATGTGTTATGACATGGACCTCTTCCCCGCCCCTGCCTTCCCTTCTCTGTGTACCATCTAGATATCTCCCTGCAGAACTCCCCCCAGAATCCTCACTGTGAGATCTTCTCTCAGACACCCAACCCCTTCTAAAACCCTAAACAGCATTCCTGCACCCTTACCTCACTCAGTCCCCTGGCAAGAGAAGATCTGTGTTTTCTTCACATTTTTTACCTCTCTCTCCCCATCTCCGCTGCAGCTGTGCCGAGCATTTTTTCCCCCTCTGGTTACTCTGATAAGTCTGTCCACCAGTAATACTGGATGATTTAAAAGCATATTTTTTAAGTACTCCTGTCATCCAAATGACCTTTCATCTCCAATCTCCCAACTATGAAGTTAAAATGTTTAAAATACATGACAGATTCATCATTTTAATTTATAATAATTAGAATTTATGGCACTCTTCTTGGAAATGTGCAAAAATAATTGCATGCATTGAGAGACCTTTTGAACCAAAGCATCAATCATGTATTAATATTAGCTTGTGCGAATATTAGAGATCACTGAGAGCAATTGGGAGCCATGATGCACTCACTACAAAGCTTGGATTAACTATTTATTTATTGATTTGTTTATTTGTTTCTAATTACCATTCAAACACTATTTTTGACAATAAATTACATTTTTGGCCATTGGGAAAAAAAACGGTATCGGTTTAAGCATTTTGCAAAATCATCCAAAATTCACACTATCACAAACATTTCTGACCCAAGATTTTGGCATTTGTGCAGTGCGTATATACAGAGTCATACAAAAACTATGTTTACACACTTCACACACTTGTAGGTTTCCTCCAGGTCGCTCCAGTTCCTCCAGAGCCGC
This sequence comes from Clarias buthupogon, assembly GCA_030014345.1. Lineage (NCBI taxonomy): Eukaryota > Metazoa > Chordata > Actinopteri > Siluriformes > Clariidae > Clarias > Clarias buthupogon. The sequence continues at coordinate 2,538,581 of JAQMYK010000020.1, forward strand.
AT
>JAQMYK010000020.1:2541082-2547681 GCA_030014345.1 Clarias buthupogon
CACATGTCCATGCACTGACAGGCTGAAATGTGTATTATGTTCCAAATCAGATAAGATAGCAGGGGGTACGAGTCCTTATTTGTGTTCAGAAGCTGCTGTCACTGTTACTTTCAGTGTGTGTGGGTTATGTGTGTGTGAGAGAGAGAGATAGAGAGAGACTGATGTGAGTCAGAGGGAGATTGTATTATGGCTCCTATCCTCTTCAGATATGTCCTCCTGTGTTCCAGCTCATTTCTACTTATGGTGATATTGTCTGAGACCAACAGAATGGGTATAAATGCCTTCTTACAGCCACTCATTTAACTGAAACATTTCAATATCTCTGTTTCCAATCAGACATATAACTAAAATGGATTATATCTTCATTTGATGATTACCAGGTGCAAGATGTTCTTTTGCAATCTGTGGTATATCATAGCACTGTTTTGTTTTTCCCCAGGATGTCAGTAAGTGTACACCGATCAGCCAAAACATTAAAACCAATTACAGTTGAAGTGAATTGAGTTGCTTACTTTGTTGTTTGGGAGCCTGTCATGGGGTGGGATATACCGTATTAATCAGCGAGTGAATGGACTGGCCTAGAACAGGCACATGAGCGCAAGAATTGAACCCTAGAGCGATGGAAGAAGATGGCCTGGTCTGATGAATCACATTTTCTTGTGATGTGTGCACATCTTTTACCTGGGGAAGATATGGCGCCAGAAGGCACTATGGGTAGAAGGCATGTTTTTCTGGGAAACATAGCTTAGGAATGGTTTGAGGAACATGACAAAGAGCTCGAAGGGTTGAATGGGCCTGAATGATTGACAGTCTGTAGGATATGCTGGACTAACATGTCTCATCCATAGAGGCCCCAACTCAAAAATTACAGGATTTAAAGCTGCTAAATTCTTGGTCCCAGATAATACAGCACACCTTCAGAGGTCTTGTGGAGACCAATTTCTTGTCTATGGGTCAGAACAGTTTTGGTGGCCCAATGGTGACCTACACAATATTAGAATAGAGTAGAATATCTTCATCGTCATTGGAACATGGGGAATTGGTTTAGTTTTGCAGCTCATCCGTTTATATATTATTAATGAACAAATTTATGCAAAGTTACCTAATGCTGAAAAATAAGATTTAAGTGTAAAGTTTGAAATTAATTGTTAGTTTGTTTTAATTGTATTTTTTTATTATAAACATGGCATATCAGTTTATTTCAGTAAAGTGTAATATCATCCAATAAATAATATGAATTATATTCATATAGTTTCATAACCCTATCATAACCGTTTCCTTTTGCCCTTTGAGTAAGGAGTAGTAGTAAGTTCAGCCACACTGTATGAGCAATTGGTCTAACCACGTCTGTCAGGATGGGATGTACTGTATACTTTTGGTTGTACATGCACATTAAAACCTTGAAATGCTACTGATTATATTAAATGCATATCCAAATGTTATTTCCTAGTCAAGTTCATGAAAATATTTCTTTGCATGAAACGACATAAAAACATCAGTGTAGCTGTACCCCTAATCAGAGACGTTAAAGATGCCTAATACTATTTTTGAAAAAAATTTAATGAACTGTGTAAAAGTAAAGTATGGGGTTTAGTACTGTGGTTAGCTTATCGTGTAAAGAATGGCCATGTTCTTTTTCTTTTCTTTTTTTTTGGCAGGGAATGCCTTGAATTAACCAACAGCTTTATTGCACTTGGAAAATTAATGTCTAATGAAATGTTATGTCTAAAATTAGGGCTGTTTATAAACTATTATATTGTCATTCTATTACATTTTACGTATCTGCTTATTATATTTCTCTTTATTATTATTATTTTTTCTATTTTCTGACTTGTTTATTGCTATACAGTGCTGTGCAAAAGTCTTAAGCCCCAATCATTATTCTTCATATAACCCAGGCTTCCCGAAGGACATTTTGTCATCATTTTCAGTCCAGGCCCTGTACCTGAGCAGTTTCAGAGCAATGTTTAAGCCACACAGTGATCTATGAATCATTCAATCATAATCATCTAACATAAGCTTCCTGGGATAGGCTCCAGGTCCCCCGCAACCCTGAATAGAGGATGAAGCGGTATAGAAGATGACTGACTGACTGATAAGGCATGAACCAGCGAGAAACAGGCGCAGATGATGACATGATCAGGCTGTTGATTAGTATACTGGTGATGCTGAATGTTAAGTGGTTGGAACAGACAAGAGGGGAAATGAGGTTGCTGCTGAAATTGTTACATAAACAACCAGTTTTTAAATTGCATCTTTGGGCACTTTGCAGCCTGTTGCAGTAAAACATCTGTTCCCATTTCTTTTATTTAATATGAACCTTTTAATTTAATATGAAGACAAGAGAGTTGTCTCAAGACTTGTGCACGGTACTGTATATAAATGTTTTAAGCAAACTGCTGTTCTGTCCTTTTTTTTTTTTCCCCGCTTCAAAGCAGGTTGTTTTGTTTTTTTTTGCTTTAAAAGGCACTATAAAAAAAAACATTCTCAGTCTTAAGAGTCTTATTTTTACCCAACTCTAAATTAGACAAAATTTCACTACATAAATTTTGATACATTGAGATTTGAACATCTGGAATCTAATGCTTTCTGTAAGTCTAAATCCCTGTCTCTGTGTTTCTGCAGCTGTTGAGTCGTAAGGACAAGGCTACATTCGAGAAACTGGAGTATCTGATGTCTAAAGAAGACAATTACAAGAGACTGAGAGACTACATCAGCAGCCAGAGTATGACTTCTTGCATACCGTATCTAGGTACGTCTCTCTCTGTCTCTTTCACAATTGCGTTTCGGTGTCTCGCTTTCTCTCCAGCGCAGCAAATCAGTATGAAAATCCTTTCTCTCCAGGGATGGTTCTGGATGTCCGTTCACAAATTAGGATTTATGCAGAAAATTATAATGAAGACTTAAAACAAACTTGGGTCTAAACGCTAATAAACTTGGTTGTTAGCAATAATCTCATTTTTGAATGGAGACAAATTTAGTCTAACATATCAAACAATGGAAAAAAGAGTCTTATGTTTGGGAACATTGCTTTTTATAAGTTTAATAATAAGCGGCCTTGACATCCCTTCGGTTTGTACGTATTCAGTTATTTGAGTTTTATGACGAGTTTAATAACGGCGGCGTGCAAACGGGGGTAAAGTCGTTTGTTTAAATTGGTCAGTTCCTAAGAGACGCTGTTTATATTGGCAGCGGTTGCTTCTGAGTTTACTTTATTGCAAGGATTTGGTATAATGCCCATCGTTGTAGGCAGTACACGGCTTTTTAAACAGCCTTAGTTTTTCTATGCTTGATGTGGGTTCTTGAACATTTTGTCAGGCTTGTTGGAAGTGAACCCGAACCCTTGTTTTTTTCCTTTTTCCCCCAAACCACAACCTCAAACCTGTTTTTTTTTCTTCTTTTTTTTCTTTTTTAACGCTGTCTAAAATATAGTCATGTTTCTCTTCCATGTGAAGCATGCATTCAGTGTGATTCCACGCTTTTGAGAATGAGCTTCATCACTTTTCACGTACAAATCTCTCAATTTGGTCTTTGCCTGATATCGTCTGTGTGCGCGGGTGTGTGTCAGCTCACATGCATGTCCCTGTTTGTCCTTGTGGGTGGGTGTGTGTCAGTTCTCCCTCTGGTCACAACTCATGTCACTCTTCTTTCCCCTAAGAAGAATCCTACTGTGTCAGGGCAAAAGGAAAATGAGAATGACTCACGTTAAAGGAGGTGAATTTCAGTTCATTTTGTTTAACTTTTGTTATTTCTGTCTTACTGGCAGGACAATCTGTTTCTAAAGCAAGCTGAAGGAATGCAGTAGTCTTTCAGATAATATTTTGGAAGATATGTTGTCCATCATGTACTTTTTTTGTTGTATCTTTTTTTCCCTGTGAGTTTTTAGACATGTTGCATGTACTCGTATCATGAAGTGTAAATCTGAGCCTTGATTTCTTTTTGGCAAACCCTGTCACTACACCCACATATATACACACACACACACACACACACACACACACACACACACACACACACACACACACACACAGAGCATTTAATGGAATGTGTTGACAAGCACTAATTTAGTATGAGCTCTGCCGGCCAAGTGTATTTTGTCAGTGGAAAAAGAAAAGGGAAGAGTGAATCTAAACTCATCCATTGTTACTGAGTTCTTCCCTTACAGATGAGTTAAAACTCTTTCTGTCTCGTGCTGGCTGTCTGGGACTGTGTCTTTCCTTTTAATGTGCCATGTGCTATTTTATCTCTCTGCTGTCAGTCATTTTACATATGCGTATGTGAGTCTATGTGTTTCTTGCATAATGTGTATGGATTTTTTTTTCCCACTTAAGATAGCAGGGATATAGAAAAGGATGTGATACCTTTCATGCATATGAGTATAGCAAGACTTAATAAAAATGGAAAAACAAGAGGACAATTTACACAGATCCTCCATAACATTATGACCACCCATCTAATATTGTGTATTTTTATAATACAAGTGCCAAATTGTGATTTAGACGACTGGGTCAGAGCAACTCTAAAACAGCAGCTCTTGTGGGATGTTCCTGGTCTGCACTGGTCAGGACCTAACAAAAGTGATCTAGGGAAAGGAAACTGGTGAACCTGCAAGTCATTCATTCTTTTATTCATTCTTTTACACTTTTATTTGGGTAAGTGTGTGAAACTACTCTGTAAACAATGTAGAGAACTAGTGAACAGTAGTGATGAGTCGTTCATGAACGATTCGTTCTTTTTGAACGAGTCTTTAACATGACTCAGAAAAACGAGTAGTCTCGGAGAGTGATTAGTTAATTTTCTCCTGGACGCGCATGCGTGAATCATCGCAAAACCATCGTTGGTTATGTACAGGAAACAGTAATGAGTAGTTACCATTGAGTCTTTGGTCCGAATCGTTCGTTCTTGTGTCACGTGACTCCCTTAGACTCTATTCAGTGCAATAGATTGAAAAGAACGAACCACTCGGCCTAGAAGATATGAGAGGTGAGCTGCTCATTCTGTTTATCATAATATGTCCTTAGCTGCACTGTAATATTTTTATTACTGGAAATTTGTGTATGTAGATGTGTTTTGGGTCTGTTTATTGAAAATGTAACATTTATAACATTATTTTATTTATAGTAGGGAGTAGGGAGCACACTTTAAAGTACACTGTGGAATGGAACACAGCCATGAATTTTAAATCAATCAACACCACAAGTTACACAGCATGTTTATTAGGTAATTTTTGTAGATTTTAATGCTTCAAAACCTGCAAAAAATATAGATGCTTGAGCCAAATCCAACAGTTAACATTAGTGCTGTTGAATCAAATCGAAAATCACAATGATAAGAAATGAATGGAATTGAATCTATAGTTTATGTACTGTATGATTTACAGCTTTACTAGGCATCCAATGAGATGGTGGTTGTTTTTAACAGATCTTCAATCAGCGTGAAGACTTTTTATTTTATTTTATTTTTTTTTAAAGCTCAATCACATTGTGACTGCTGATGTTTTAGCCTTTTTGTAATTCTTAAACATGTTCTCTCTCCGCCAAGTCTGCACTCCATTTGCTGTTACAATGGACAATCATTTCACCATTCATTCAGTATTTCCACAAACTCTGAACAGGACAAATAAATAGTTCACAAAAGCTTCAACAGACCTTGAAATTGGTATTTTGCTCAAAACATGCATTTATGTAGATTGTTTTCGTGAATAGTTTAATTTGTAATTATTTCTGAATTGGAATAATTCAACAACAGAAGTGTTGAAATTATGTCTTCTGGAAATGCTGAGCTACTCAACTGGCTTATTGTACTGGTTTCCTCTTATATCCAAGTGCAGTACTGTGAAAAAGTCTTCAGGCAGCTCTGATTTCTTCATATTTTGCTTCCAATGAGCCAGACTTTCTTATATTTTAAATGCAGTTGTAAGAAATAGTTGTCCAAGTGTCCTGACGGCCATTTTCAGCTCTCATTTGTGGCAAGTGTTTTTTGTTTGTTAAGCCATGCACTGACCTATGAATCTTTCAAGTATAAAAAAAAAAAAAGTATTTAACATGAACCAGTGAGAAACAGGTGCAGATGATGACAGATGATCAGGTTGGTGATTAGTATATACTGGTGATGCTGAGTGGTTGGAACAGACGAGAGGGGAAATGAGGTTGCTGCTGAGGTTGTTACATAAACAACCATTTTTTAAAATTGTATCTTTAGGTATTTAGCAGTAAAACATCAGTTCCTATTTCTTTCATTTAATCTACATTGTTTAATTTGATTTAATATGCACAATCGATGAGGGCTGAAGTCAGTGTATAATTTGATGACGTTTTGTAGAAGTGTCATGGGTTTCATTTTCAATTTGTGGTTTACAATCATATTTTTAATGTAGTTTTCTACTGACTAAAATTCAGGCTTTTAAACCTTGAGATCTGGAATAAAAAGGTGTCCCTGTGTCACGTGTCAAAAGAACGAACGACTCGAGACTCGAAGACCCACTAGCCCAATCATTTAATACTGTTTCCTATGTATTGCACTGCATAGCGTCTATGGGAGTCACGTGTTAAAAGAACGAACGACTCGAGACTTGAAGACTTATTGCTGAGAATCGTTCA
>JAQMYK010000020.1:2550343-2561498 GCA_030014345.1 Clarias buthupogon
GTGTCATACAGAAGTGTGTGTGTGTGTGTGTGTGTGTGTGTGTGTGTGTGTGTGTCTGTGTTCTTGCTGTGACAGAAGATTGAGGATGTTCTGAAGGATGTCCCCACAGAGGTGCTGGTAAGCAGGGAGTCGTAATTTTCAGTATAGTCCACTTTTTGTGAAAAAGAAACCGCAGCACTTTATATGGAAGGAATGCTCTGCACTCATTCCACCTCCCTCTGCACCGCTCTCGCACACTTTCGGCCTTTGCGCTCCGGTTATCCGTACCCTGACGGTAGAAATGTGTTTTTCATTCTCTCGATGTACATTTCTCCGCTTACGTGTCTACACAGTTTTAATGTGAAATCTTTCCCTCTCTCATTTCTCTGCCCTGTCTCCTTGCTTCATCAGATTCTGTTGAAGAATAATCTCATGTGTTTGTAAGGACAGCTTTAAAAAAACTTTTTTTTTTCTATGCTAATCATGCAACGGGGCTTCTAACACATGTTTGTCGACTAATTAGCGCTCGCGGCAATTTTAACTTTAGGATCTGAAGTTGAGTCATGGACATGGAAATGATAGACTTGTGAGCTTTGATCTTCCAGCATTGACCTGTTCCTCATACGATATGTAACGGTTAGCGTGCACACACACAGAGCATTGACTGAAGAGCTTTGATCTTAGCTGAGACATGTTGATGTTTGTGGAGTCTGCTGTATGTTTGTGTATGACATCATAAAAAAAGGAAACTCTGAACACCATGTTTGAGCAGAGGTTTCTACATGAATGGATAAAGCGGAGGAAAAAGCATGGGGTGTTCATAGTTTGTGTGTATGCACACACAGGAGACCCATATGAGTTTCTAATTTATAAAAAAAAAAAGTTAATTTTGCATAGTAGGTATCCTTTAACCTTTTTCTCTTCATGAGACTATTGATAAATGATGCCGATGTCTTGTGAACAAACTCAGTACGTACACGTATGTACGTAACGTTAGCTACGTTCAAACTTCCTAATTTTATTATTAATAATAATAACAATAATATTATAGAACTATTTATCCAAGCACTAAACACATTTATGTAAACAAGAAGTTGAGAAAGATAAAGCCAGTATGTAGCTACAAATGCATGCACGCCACAGTACATCCTCACACCTTTTTGTAACGTCTGGACGTTACATGCACTTACACAGTGTGTTAGAAGTGAATACATGGAAATCACGATTGACCTCCACGGTCCCTGGTTGGACTAGAGGTTCCTGGATGGATGGAAGGAAGGATGGATGGATTCTTCTCTCTCTCTCTCTCTCTCTCTCTCACTGTCCCTATCTTTTCCACTATTCCAGATTATGCAGCAGATGCGATACAGTACAGTATATGTATTACAGAATGTCCCTGGTATTGCTCACTGCTTGCTAGCTAAAGTTAGTAAGATTGACATTCTGTAATATATGTTTGCATAATCTGGGATAGCTAAAGGTAGTAAGATTGTGGTTTAGCTAGGTGCATTCCTTTCGCATATGTGTTTCTATCTTGGGGGGGGGTGAGGGGGGGGGAATGCAAAGCAAAGAAAAGTCTGGACGCAGAATTTGCATGTCCCCAAGGCCTGAGCGAGCGAGTGAGTTGGTTTAGGCAGTGTTTGTCTGTCAGTGCTGTACAAGTTTATTTGATTCCTCTGTGTTTTATATACATACAGATTGTACTGTGGCACAGTCGACACACACATGCAGATGAATGCGTGCATGGCAGAAACACAACAAACATCATAAACAGGCATAAATAACAAACAGCATAACTAATATAAATAACTACCGATAAATAACATGTGGATTCTGTATCTAAGTTCTTAAATGAACTCTTTCAAAGGGAAAAAAAAAGGCAAACATACAAACCTTAAGGATATTTACAGGCCAATACACAGGACAGCTGAATGGTTTCTCAGTCCAGACTGTTTCCAGTTCTTGTTGTGTATAGAGTGGAAGAAAAAAGAAGGACCGAAAGCTGCAACCTGACACAATCTGTTCTTATTTTTTTACACTGACTGCAGAGAGACCTTTTCCAGTCTCTTTGTGTCTCTTGGACCAAAAGTTGTCTTATCTGGTCGGCCTCTAGGCATGGGAATAACCAGGGATCACCCGATACGATATTATCATGAGTGCCGATTAGATTTGTATTGTGATTATAAAAAAAAATTTTTTTAAGCTATTCAATATTCTTTTTTTTTTTTTTTTTTTTTACAGTTTTTTCAGATTTTGAACGAACAGTGTTAGCAAATAATTTGCTCCTACCACACAGGATGCTGTGCTGTGTCAATAGTTTAGAGTCTACCACCTGCAGGATTACACCTCAAATGCAAACAAATATAAATTAAAAGTTAATAATAAAAAAAAAAAAGATCTATTTTGGAGGCATACATGAATCACCGCGCAAAAGTATCGCGATACATAACTAGGGTTATTGAAAATTTTCCCCCATCTCTAACGTTCTAATCTTTTTACGCCTTTCAGCGCTTGTCTCATAATGATGAGCACTACAAATTCCTACAGTACAGTTGTGCTATCCTTGGAAAGATTATATATCAATATTTTTTTATTGAACGAACATGTTATATTGAAAGAGACGAAGGGAGAAGTAGGAATTCTCAGTCGATCGGCCGAATCAGCATTCGGACGCCCTTGAGTGAATAGAAGCCTCCTCCGTATTCAGCCCAAAAGATGCCATCCTGGAACTTGTTGCGATACACACCTCCTATGTACCACACACCGTTCAGGTTGGTCTGCCCGCATGCGTTGTACCACCAGCCGCCTTTGTGAAAGTGAGCACAGTTGCCTGCTGAGGAGGAGGCGGTTAAAGAGAGAAGATTTAGCAGAAGGATGATGATGTAACCTTTGATGCCTAGGAGACAGCTGAACATATAGAAACTGTGCTCTGTGTGGTAGATGTACCTGTAAACGAGTCCTTATCACGGTCCAACGTGGTGAAGGGCTTGCCATTGTGGCTGCTCAGAGAGTCCCCGGCATTACCCTGGTAGGTGCCCAGGCGCATCCGATACCCCTCTGCCTCAGGCTCTAGCCGGAAGCTGCTGTACTCGGCGTACACTTTCTTCCCTGACCAGTCTTCCAATTCCACCATCAGCCTGTAGTCGCCCTGCTTGGCCAGGTTGTAGATGTTCTCTAATCCCAGCCAGTACTCCCCATCTATGTTCCCAAAACCTTTCTGTTCAAGAGATAAAAGCATAGATTCAGCTTTAGCTTTTGTTTGGTTTAAAGGATTGTTGTTTCACCCAGTACAGATGTCGTATCATGTGATTTCTGTTCTTTGGAATCCACTTACGTCATTTGTTTTGCATGCTCTTCACTCATGAGTATGCACAAAGTTGAATACGCACTTGACAGCCTGTTGTATTTATCTCTGTACTCATGACCCTAGCTGACATGTTTTTTTGCAAATCCAAATAAAGACATGCTCAGTGACACTCACAGGCAGACCAGATTCTTTCAATCATAATTAAGTTTTTTTCCACAGATCGCAGCAGCGCACAAGGAAATATGGCTCTTTTCCACACAGCCATCCAGCTGGATTGAATTGCGTTCACTCGCCATGGCACACTTGAAAGAATTTTTGGAAGTATTTCTGTGTTAAAGCGAATTTGCTTGGGAATTGCTTGGTCTGGCTCTGTGTGCATGTTGTGGGAAGATTGGTAATCATTTTAGTTTTTTTCCCCCTGTATGGTTTCCCCTGCACACCGCTTAATTGGCTAATTTCGTGTGTTATGTTCCCGTGGACTTGGTTACATTCCTGGTAAAGCTGTGTTCTGATGGATGTTGATATTTGGTAGGATGTGTTTACTCTTGTTTATGTCTCCAAAGGTCTTGACTTTTTTTTTTTTTTTTTTTAATTCCTCCTTATACATTCCATCTCTTGTTTCATACACACATCATTCACTTACTCTCTGTTGCTGCAGTTTTAGACCTTCCAGATAAGGAAGAATTGTAGCATAGACTGTATAACAAGAACTGGACAAACCCTCAATGACGTCACCCAGAGGTTTCCTCAAGAGCGGTGGGTGCTCTGATCCTCGTCATCCTGGCAGGACCTGACTTCACCTAAACCCTGGTTAATCCATAAATGGGCAAATGGATGGAACGAACCAATCCTGGCTGTTGGTTGGAACAATTACCACAAGTGAGCTAGCTTAGCTAAACTGCTATGGTGGCTAATGTTAAATTATATGCACATAACATTACGCTGCATTACGCTACCCTATACATCGTCTTGTGTCAATTCCATTTCTTGAAAAGTGCGCAATGCAGTAGTCACACAAATCGCCCATCCCCATGAGTATGAATAATTTTACAGCTTAATGTAATTTTCCCTGATGAGTTATATAAAAATTCACCCACGTATAGTCGTCATTGTGGAATGGGGAAATCTAGGTATGGAGACCAAAACTGTGGTGGTGGGTTTTTTTTTTGGTCCAGTGTGCAACCATGATTATTTCTGTTGGACATTTTAACTTTGCGGATTGACTCAAGTTTGGAGCCAACTCCTAGTGGCCATTTGAGGAGTTGCGCATTTTGTCACTTTTCTCCAACTCTTTTCTCATTGTTTAGAATGGTTTAAATACATTGTACATGTGCATACACACAATATGGAGTTCTGTAGAACATGAGGTCTGGCTTAAAAACCACTTATTTACATCACAGGTGCTAGAGCTTCATCATGTTAAGAATGACAAGGCATGAATTTTTGGCTAGACTGTGTATCATACCTTATAGTTCTCCCAGTTCCTGAAGAAGTTGACTGCTCCGTCTTTTCTCTTCTGAAACACGGTCCAACCGCCGTTGTCCAACCCCTGCTCACACCAAGCCTGAATCAGTCTGTCACTGCCCTCTGTCTTTAAAAGGTACATCCCACTGGTGCTGTGCCCCGCCTGACGAACTTGATAACAATCACGAAACGGACCTATGCGAGAGAGCAAAAAACACTGAGTGATGGAAAGCAGGAAGAACGGTGATGGGAGAAATAAGAGAGAGAGAGAGAAGGGCAGACTGAGAGAGGGAGAAATTGTAGGACATCATGAGAGGAGCTGACATTGTGAGAAAATGGGAGATGGTAGGATGAAAGGAGGAATTTTGAGGGAATGAAAATTATATGATTAAAGGGAAAGAGATGAGTAGTAAGAGTAGGAGAGAGTTGTAAAAGGTCATAGGAAGACTGTGAGAAAAAAGGAGATCATGAGCAAACAGGAAAGCTGGAGACTAAGAGAAAAGATGTCAATGATAGAGAGAGACATGGAGAGCGAGAAGGGGATGAGCGCTTTAGCAGAACAATACATATGTGCCATAACACGAGCAGTGAAAGACACACTTGTGGTTTGTCATATTGTTGCTATTTTCTTCTTTGTTCTTTTATTTGGAAATTCTTTGATACAAGTAGATTCATGCATTCGGTTTTTCACTTTTCTACCTGTTTTGCCAACAGTAACTGTAAACTGATCAGCCATAATATGGTGAGCCAAGGCATGGACTCCACTAGACCTCTGAAGGTGTGATGTGACCGATTCTTTATGTTCTGTAGGTTGTGAGGTGGGGCCTCCATGTTTCAGTCTTGTTTGTATGGCACATCCCACAGATCATTGTTGAGATCTGGGAAATTTTAAGTATAAGTCAACACCTTGAGCTCTTTGTCATTTCTCAAACCATTCCTGATCTATTTTTGCAGTTTTGAAAGAGACCAATGGTTCTTCTTGAGCTCTTTGACAGATAGCTGAGACTGAGGTTCTACAAGCAGTGCGCATGCACCTTGGTGTTCATATGATGTAAAAGAAAACATGATTCATCAGACTTCTTCTATTCCACCTTCTTCCACTGCACAATGGTGTAGTTCCTGCCTCAAAGAGTATTACAACAGCAACAATACTTTGCTTTCACAAGTGCGGCTGGAACACTATTGAAGACATTAAAACGGTGGCATTGATGGCACCACGCCAATTCAAGTTCAGCATTATGAAGGAAAAGAAGCAGCTCACTAGGAAGGAAAAAGAGGCTTGGAGCAACTTCATCACAGTGGTTTGGGGATTCTTGGCCAACCACAAAGACTATGTGGAGCAGGTTGAGGCTCTTGTAAGTAACTACGGCATACTGGGCTGCTGCAGGGTGTCTCTCAAAATCCATTTGCTCATCTTAATAAATTCAAGATCATAAGACTGTACTCAAGAGCAAGCTTCCAAGGACAATATAATAAAAAATTTGGGGGCCTGCAAGTGAATTACCTGATCATAAATTTTTATTCAGACCTTATGTGAATGAAAAGGCGCACATTTTGTTGAATTCCTCGAGAAAAAAACTATATCTTGGTCACCAAAGCAAAGTTTTATGAGTTTAATACTCATGTTCTATATTTTTGTAGCAAAAGCAATTAAAAAAACAATACTTACTAGCCAGGAACAACAACAAAAAAATTAATCAGTCCTATATGATTGAGCCAGGAAAGTCAAGAAGATGGTGGGGGCACTCTTGGCAGTATGTTTGGTTGCCTGTGTGAGGGGCTGTTTCCTGTGTTGAGAGAAACTTCTTAAGTAGTCATGGTCATGCTGAGGCAGCAGGGTTACCCAGCATGGCCAGAGGCCTTGTGAATGATCGACATTGAGCTCACACAGTCAGGCTTTGTGCCAGAAGGTGCAGGTCTCATTTTCGCAGCTGGGCCGATTAGACGTGTGGAGCCCCAAAATGCATCGGGGTTACCCAATACCATCTATACTACCTCTGTTTTCTGTAAGTGTTGGCACAGTGGTTAGAGCCTTGCATGTTGAGCATAAACTGCGGTCCTAACCATATACTTTTAGGCAAATCATGCTTTTGGTGGTTTGATGTTAGTGGTTAGAGGTAAGGAAGCAAAGCAAGCAACTGTTGGCTGAATGTTTTGACAGATGATTCCCACTGCATGACAAAATGTAGGGATCTGATTGTGAGAGCTTTGCTGAAAAGGTAGCGGGTAAGGGCTGGTTTCTTGAACATTATCTGTGAAGTGTGTAGCTGTGAAAGCATTTCTAAAAGTGTTCTCCACTAAAAGAGTTGACAAATGGTCTAAACTGCAGCAGAGATAAAGGGGTGTGTGTGTGCTGCTGCAGCAGGGGGGTGGGTAGAATGCTGTCATTTTGGTTTCATTAGTAAAGGTGAAAAGAACGAGTGTGTCAGCTCTGAGGTAGATATGTCATGCCTCAGTAGCAGCTGGTTCTCATTCCACGCTGTGTTGTACCCTTCAGAGTGCATGAAACCCAATAGAGCATGATTATATTCGTGTATACAGAGCTTTGTTACATGGTTACATGTTAGAGAGCTTAAATGTCTTGGTGTCTGTCTGATTGAGAGTGTGTATGTATGAGGTGGATGTGAGTTTGGGGATTTCTGTGTCCTGTGTGTTGTAGTGTCATAGTACAAACTTCTACATACTTTTCCCATATATTCTTACATGACTTGTTTTGTGGTCAAAATGCTCAAAGGTATTAAACGAGTCAATTACCGTCAGAGTTCAGGGTTCCCTGTGGTGCTGGTGGGATGCCCAGAGGGTCAGCGGTCGGTGGGTTGTCCATGCGTGAGCCGCGTGGCAGGGCCCGGTTGTTGTGTTCTCTATGGATCTCGTTGGTGAAGCGGTTGTTCACTGGGATGTTCTCAGGAACCACCTGCACCAGTGGTGGCACGACAGGCAGCTCGTGGCGTCCGAACCCACGCATGCAGTGCTCTTCCAGCAACGAGATCAGAACGGACTGATTATTCACTGTGGCGGCCAGGACAGCGAAACGCATCTCCAGTTCCTTGTAGCGTGAGGCCAGACGCAGCATCTCGGATGTCACGTTAAGCACCCGGTTCTCGAGCTGCACAAACTCCAGAGAGTTGTCACGCTTGCGTATTATTTCATGAAGCAACTGCATGTAGAGTTGTGTGACACGCGAGTTCATGTTGCGCGACTCCTTGCGCAACAGTTTCATCTCGTTAACCAAGTTGCTGTCCACGTCAGTCACCAGATGCAGCGTCTCGATCTCACGACGCTGTTTGGACAACACTTCCTTCAAGTCCGAGATGTCCATACGCGTCACTCGATCCTTTTCCGGCTCGGGCCCTGTCGCAGACGCGCAGATGGGTCCTGTGATTTTCTGCTGCGGCACCATGAACGTATACGAGCACCTTTTGGTGTCGTCAACTGGTGCTCGCCGTCGCCTAGACAATAGTGGCTCATTGCCTGAGCGACAGCTGGCCTGGGCAGCAAGGCAAAAGATGAGCACCATGCCCAGGTTCCATGTTTCTACCCTCATGATTGCTGTGCTTCTCTACTTCCTGTCCACCACCACCTCCTTTTTTTGCCTTTTTACTTTGGTTTTCCTTCTTTCCACTTCAGTCTGCCTCTGTACAGACCAGGGGACAACTCACCTAGAACCAAGAAACACAACCATCAGCGAACAGCAATTCACACTTTGATTCCATTGGATATGGTTATACCGCTTCAGCTGCACTGGCTCAAACCTCAAGCGATAAGGCCATTACTGAATATAAATTATGTACTTGACTGCACAGTTTCCATATATAGAGGTAGTAGTCATGCAACTCTGATTCAGTGATTTTCTGATTCTGATTTTTATTATTTTCTGCAGTTTTCTACAGATTTCTGAGCTTTTCTACACAAAGCTCATTTCTCATCCTTACTTTCCAACTCTCTGACCTTTCTCCCACTCTCGTACTTCCTAGTCTGCGTCAGGATCTGTCTTTGTCTTTCCATCTGCTTTTCTTATACACACTATCAGTCATGAGCTGATGAAAGCTAGAAAGGCATTGTGGTTCTTTAAGAATCACTATCTTCTCTTCCACCTACTGTACAGTTCAACTAAAAATGATTAATAAGAACAGTAGAGAGAGAGAGAGAGGGATCTGTAGGCAGCAGGTAATAGGAATGAAATTAGGTGCAGAAAGGAATAAAGGAAGGAAAGGAATTACTGAAACTGTTGAAAATTAGGCGAGAAAGAAAAGCCTGAACGCAGCCTGTGGATGTTGCTCTTGGCCAGCGAGTTAAACAGCATGCCTGGCTCGAGCTCAGGTTTTCGGGACCAGCAGAGCTCAGACATCGCAGCTAGCGGCTGGCTGCTTCTCTTCTTTTTTTTTTTTTTGCACACTTTTTTTTCCCCTCTGTGTCGTTCTGAGAGTTTCACACACACATTGGATTGTGAGATAACTGGATCGCTGCATACTTTATTTCACAGTTCCTAAAGAGAAACGCTAACTATATTCCCATTGCCTTGGTAATACATGATTAATATGTTCATTTTGTTGCCAATAAAATGGGGTTGTAGGCTTTGCTTTCTGTTTGTCATTTATTTTTAATTTCATTCCCAGTTCATGTATGCTGAGAGCTACAGTAATATGTGGAATTTAGGAGTGCAGGGTATCTCTTATAAGAAGTGATTGACTTCATTACTTAATGGTAGCTTCAGGACCGTTATTATTTGCTAATGAGTACTAATAGTGTACTAGTGTTTTGGCCGTATTTTCACAGGTGCTCCCCCTAATTTAACCTGATATTCTCCTGTCTTCCATATGGAGGACTCAGAAAGAGAGTCTTAATTCCCCCATTTTGAGTAATGCAGTACTCCATTCCTGTGGCATTCCCTTGTATTCGTTCGTCCGACCTCAGCAGCTTTGATCCGCTCTATTAAGAGCTGCAGCCGTCTGAGACCTTTTGCCAATTGGGTATGATGAAGTTATTCGTAAGTCATAGGTCAGGACCATCCCCAGTGTGTTCTATCAGGTTTCTGATGTGAACAGTACTTGGCGATGATGTAACCTGGCCGATTTTCAGGCCTTTATAACCTAATCCGTTCAGTTGTTTCTGTTGGGCTCCGTTGCAGAAACATTGGTTATGGAAGCTATTAAAGACGTACTCCCATGAGCTGTTTTCTGGTTTAGGAGGCAGATGCAAGGTCTCTTAGACAATGTAATTGAAAAAACCACAACACCAATAGTCAACCAGTCCTGAGGTAGTTTTAAATATTCACTACTCATGCCAACAACTATCTTACTGAATCATGGTTTTATTAACTGTGAAGGAAGCCAGATGATAAATATGTGCCGTGCCTTATTCTAGGAAAAGAGATTTTTGAATTTCTTTGCAAGGGCTCAGTTCTTTCTTTCTTTTTCTTTCTTTCTTTTTTGTTTCTTCATTAAAATTTTATTTCCTTCAATTAAATTTTTATTTAATTTTATTTCCCAGCTTGATATTTTTTATTATTATTTTTTAAACCACAAGGTGCTTATAATGATATACACTGATCAGCCATAACATTAACACATTATCACTGATCACTGACTATACCTAGTAAACTGGTGACGTCCATCCCAGGGCTCACCCATGCCCATAGAGACTAAACCACCCCCTCTGATCCAACACAAAAAAGTCAATCCTGGCCACGAAAGAAAGGCACCAGAACCTTCAATGCACCACAAACAATTCCAATCCACAGAGGCCCCATCCCTCAACCCGCAGAACCCAAAGGATCTGCTACCAATAGCCTGGTGCCAGACACCACAGCACAGCCCTAAAGACTATGCAGAGCCACATCTGGAGAGGGCAGAGCCACCCCGGTGGCACAAGGAGAACAAAAACCTGGGTTGTTTTAATGTTAATAGTTTTAATGTTATGGCTGATTGGCCTATAATTTTCTATCTTGGAGGACAATTTTTTTCCCCCCTAGCAGACCTCTACAGCCATTTAAGTTCCTCAACAATGCATGAAACTGCTTTTCTTTTTTATATATATATATCAACAACATTTATATTTGTTACAATTTCTCAACAATATGGTAATGCAAAAATATCTGCTTCACTAACATTATCTCATTGAGACATTATGACGCAGTGTACTGCATCCTTTAGACTGTGGTACATGTAACACCTTAAAGATCTTTCTGTGGTGAGTTTTTCTACCAGCTCATCGTGTTGTTTATCCTTCTATAAGCAACTTTATTACTTGTTGCCCACCCCTCCGTTTCTGTTGCTCTGCACAGCCGTAAATTGAGTCAATTGTTTCTGGAGAAGAACAGCTTTTCTTGTTTCATTCATTCATTCATTTTCTATACCGCTTAATCCTGTGTTCAGGGTCGCGGGGAACCTGGAGCCTATCCCAGGA
>JAQMYK010000020.1:2621663-2635220 GCA_030014345.1 Clarias buthupogon
GTCCAGTGTGTCAGGTAGTGAAGAAATGATGAAGTCTCTGACCAGCCGTTCAAAGCACTTCATCACTACTGAGGTGAAGGCTACAGGGTGATAGTCATTAAGAGAAGCAGGATGGGGTTTCTTCGGGACAGGAACAATGATGGACTCTTTGAAGCATGTGGGGATCACCGACTGAGATAAGGAGAGCTTGAATATCTCAGTGAACACAGGTGCTAGCTGGTCTGTGCAGGCTCTGAGGATATGACCTGAGATGCCGTCTGGTCCTGCTGCTTTCCTGGTGTTCACTCTCCTGAAGGCTCTCCTCATGTCATGCTCGGAGAAGATGAATGCGTTTCCAATGCTGGCAGTGTCTTTCTGTCTGCAGCCGTTAGCGCCGCTAGCATTAGCATTGCTAGCGTTTTTGTCTGCAGCCTCAAAGCAAGCATAGAAAGTGTTCAGCTCTCAGAGTCGCGTCCGTGTTCATCATACCGGTTGTTGGTGTTTTATAGTCCGTAATTGTCCTTAGTCCCTGCCACAGGCTCCTAGAGTCACTCTGTTGGAGTTGTGACTCTATTTTCCTTCCGTAGCGCTACTTTGCCTCTTTCACCCCCTTCCGCACGTTATAAGATGCAGCCTTGTATGGTCCCCCGACGCAAGTCCCACGTTGTAGGCCGCGGTGCGCGATCTCAGAGCGTCGCGAATGGGTTTTATCCACCCACAGCTTCTGGTTGGGAAACGTTCTGATAGTCGTTTTCTGCACTGTATCACGCCGCCTCCCCTTGACTTCCCCGAGTCCCGTTTCCTGTCCATGCGGTGAACTGAGAAGAACTCGGCCGGCTGGATGGCGTGGTCCGGCAGCACTGGGTTCCGCCATGTCTCGGTGAAGCAGAGGAGATTGCAGTCCCGAATGTCTCTCTGGAACTTTACCCTGGCCCTGAGGTCAGTGACTGGACATTGGCGAGCAGGATGCTAGGCAGTGGTGTGCGGTGTGCACGGTCTCTCAGCCCGTTCCTGACACCGGCTCGTTTCCCTCGGGGCCGCTGCTTCGCGTCGTGTCCATTGTTCTCCCTCAAGATCTCACTCGGCCAGCTCGGATCCGGGGTTAAAAACTTCGAATTGTGAGTACATTGTATTCCAATAGAAACAAGAGTGTCTCTATCATACCTAATGTACTCAATGGTGATGAATTTGGCGGTTTTAAAACGCTGAAAACTAACTTAAAAAACAAAAACAAAGAAAAGGGGGTCGGAGCAGTCGTGACGGCAGCCGACCTCACCGGCGCCTTCTTGGAATTGAATATTGTTGCAGACTACAAGCACCCCTATGTGTGTTACAGATGTTACCATCTTACTTCCACCATTAGCATTTGCAATGGCACAATGCACATGTTATTCATTGGGGTGTTAACCATGAGTTTATTGTACTTAATTGGCCATTGCATTTTTCTATATTGTCATAAAATTAAAAAAAAAAAAAAAAGTCTACTCTGTACTTTGATATTGCATGCATTAGGCAATTTCCTACTATTAAAACAATAAAATAATAGATTAACTTTGCCTCTCATATAATAACCCCCCAACGTATTTTTTTCTTCCCATCATAATCATTTGAGCCCATATGCTATGCCACCTTACACAGTCATGGCGAGATGTTCACATACACTTACAGTATCATGAACATGAATGTCATGGCATTATGGGGTTTCTTTGAACTTGGGACCAGTATGATTATGCAACATACATTTAATAGAAGAAAACCCCAAATATCTTTAACATGAGGTTTACTTTATTTTCTGTTTTCTTATATGAACACAGGGTCATGATTACGCATACAGTCAAAAATATACATGCGCCCACCTAGACTATTAATTCAGTGGTGCTGAAAATCCCCAATACTGATGGGGTATTACTAATGCATCAGAATTAATGTTCAATGTTGAAAATAATAAAAATGAAAAATCATTAGAGGAGAATATGTCTCCAAACATTTGACAAGTAGTGTATGTTGGCACACCTTCTCCTTCATTGATTTTTCTTTATTTGTATTATTTACAACATTGTACATTAATGCTGAAGACTAATAGCAAACTATTAAAAGAACATGTATGGGGTTATGCAGTAAACAAAAAAAGTGTTAAACAACCTACTTGTTTTATTTTAAATTGTCCAAAGTAGCTACATTTAACTTTGATGATGGCTTGGCACACTCATAGCATTCTCTAAACAGATTCTAAAGGTGACTACCTGGAATGTGACTACCTTAGTTCACAGCTGTACTTTGTCAAGAGTTCATTTGTGACAGTTTTTTTAGACCATCAGTTATCTTGTATAGAGGAAGGGTGGGAACAGAGTCAATAGGTGTAGTAGCCTATTATTGCTACTACAACTACTGTACAAATCCATATTATGGCAAGAAGCACTCTGTTAAGTAAAGAGAAAAGAAAGCCCATCATTACATAAGAAATGTAGGTGCAGTCGCCAAAACCATTAAACATTATTTGAATCTGTCTCTCGTGAGGATTGTCCCAGGAAAGGTGGACTAAGAGCTACCTCTGCTGCAGAGGATAAGTTTATTAGAACGACCAGCCTCAGAAACCGCAGATTTACGGCACCTCAGAGTACCCCAGAGTGGCAGACGTATTTCAGACATTCACTGTTCAAATGAGCCTGCGATAGTCAGGCCTTCATGGTCAAATTGCAGCAAAGAAATCACTACTTTGGAAGAACAACAAGCAGAGGAGATTTGCTTGGGCCAAGAAACACAAGGACTGGACATTACATCAGTGGAAAAACTGCCCTTTGGTCTCGTGTGTCCAAATTTGTGATTTTTGGTTCTACCTTCTGATATTTTAGATGTGAAGTGAACTGAATGTTCCTGAATGCATTGTTCCACATTGTGATGGTGTGGGGATGCTTTGCTGGTGATTGTTGGAGACCACAGCATTTTGCAGTGACATGCCATCCTATCTAGTTTGCATTTAGTGGGACGATAATTTGTTTTCCAGGTGGACAATGACACAAACACAGCTCTAGGTTATGTAAGAGCTATTTGTCCAAGCAGGAGTTTGATGAAGTGCTGCATCAGTTGATCTGGCCTTCACAATCATTTGATTTAAATCCAATTGAGATGCTTTGGGATGAGTTGGACCTGAGAGTGAAGGAAAAGCAGCCAACAAGTACTCAACACCTCGGGGAACTCATCCAAGATTGTTGGAAAACCATTCCAGGTGACTACCTCATGAGGCTAACTGAGAGAATGCCAAGTGTTTGCAAAGATGTCATAATTTGTCAAAAGGTGGCTACTTTGACAAATTGAAAATATAAAACATTCTGGGTTATTTAACACATTTTTGTTGATTAAATAATTCTATATAATAAAAATAAAGAAAAACATTGAATAAGAACCTTTTGACTGGTACTGTACGGTACAATGGAAAAGTTCAGTGTGTCCAAGTGAGTTTTACATCCTCATGGACTGAAAGGTTTCCATCCAGGAAAGAATCTCTGCAGCTTCGTGTTTGAATAAACTTTGCAGTTGAACACAGAAAAAAACCCTTCTTGAGGAAATTTTGGATGAGATCTGGAGGTGTAAAGACATTCAACCCCAAAAACTCTGCACCACCTGTTAAGCATGGTGTTGATGGCATTATCATTTGTGGCTTTTTGGTTTCACATGGAACTGGTGCATTGCTCAAAGTGGTTGAAATTATTAAGAAGGAAGACCATCTCAGAATTCTGCAGCAGAAATGCAAATCATTATCTAGGCGAAAATTGTGTGCTCTAATAGAACACTGACCACAAACACACATCAAAGCTGGTTGTGGAATGGATAAAGCAGTCAAACTTTTACGCTTTTTAACTCTATCAAAAATTTGTGAACCATGCTGAAAGGATGGGTCTGTGTCAAGAAACAAATGCAATTGAACACTATCAAGTCTGCCAAGGAACATTTAGGGACAGCACATAATGGGCGCGAACATGTGCTGTATACTTTTGACCCAGATTTCAGAAAACCCAACATAAATGTTTTCTTCTATTAAAGAATAGTTCTCCAAAAAGGATCAGTTAAAAAAAATAATTGAAAGCCCAGTGTTTTCATGACATTCATGTTTGTGAGGATTGTTAAGTAAACATCTGACTACAATTGTAATGACATCAGATAACGATGCAACCTGCACAAGATAATGCAGATGTATTTCTTTTTGTCTTATTTGATTTACCATTTTTCAAACATGAGCTTCATAGTTTGCAATTTTCTTGGCTGCTACCAATTTATTTCTTTATTATTATATATTTTTTTCATAGTCTGGCATGCTGATACCAAATTTGGCTCTTTTTTTCTATTATTGAAAATATAATCAACCATTTCCTTTGATAAGAAATACATTTATAATTAATTATAGATTATTAAATCATTTGTACATTTTCTTCAAAACCGCACAAGGTTATAGGACTTTTTGTAGCTTTTTGTACTGTCTATCAGGTGCATTCTCTAAGACAGCTCAATCCAGTATATGATGACCAGACCTTTTGGAATTGATGCATGCTCACCATGAGAGGTGGGAATAAAGTGAAGACACTCATGATTGGCCTTCTGTTTGTATTTGAAAGGGACCGTCCAATCATTCGCTGTTTGATTTGTGTGTTTTTACTCCAAAAAGAAATGTGTTTTTGATGGTCAGATGTGAAGAGGTAAAGATTTGAGCCATAACGTAGAGTGTAAATAAGAGGCTCTACATGTGGGAGGTCTGTGGCCTAATGACACCTGCTTTATATACTGTATTTTACATCAGGAATGGAGGAACTCTCATCAGATACTTTCTTTTTCTCTTGAAACATAAGCCCTTTCAAATCCCCTTTTTTGACAGCTGAATCTATAATAATAGCCAACATCATGTAAAGATGAAGTTGCAATGGTTTCTTACATGGTCTTTTTTCCTGTTGGAGCACTGGGATTCTGCTCAGGTAACTTTAACACAACCTCCATCAATTTCTGTACTGCTTATCTGGTCAGAAGAGGCCTGAGAGCTATGATAGGAAGCTCAGGGGCAAAATATACTCTGGATGGGGTGCCACTTATCCCTGGGCACAAGCACACACCCTCAACACCCTGTCAGACACTAGATATGATTTGGAAATGCCATTTCAGCCTAAAGTACTGTACATGTCATTGGAAGGAAATATTGGCACCTGGCAGAAACAAATTAAGCATGGGAAAACCTTTGTAAACTCCACGCACACAGATTGCTGACAAGATTTCAACTCACAACCCTGCAGGTGTGACAAGATAGTGCTAACCACTAAGCAACTGTACTGCCTTAAAATAACATGGCTGTATAAATGAGCATGTTATTTCACTGAGATGTAACCCCCCCAAAATAGAAAAAAATCCAGTTTGATTAAGAGCCCACTTAAATGCTCATAGTTCTTTAACAGTTTGCCAAATGTTACTTACTGTAATATGCAAGAAAAAAGGTCTAGACAGTTAGATCTCTCTCTCTCTCTCTCTCTCTCTCTCTCTCTCTCTGATAATACAAAACACCACAAAGCTGATGCATTTAACCTTGATATGGGCAGACGTGCTGCTCAGATACATTGGAGAGCTTTATTTTATTTATTTTTATCAGTGGTGTTATAGTACCTGGTGTAGTTTCATTTATTTTATTTATATGTAAATATTAAGAAATGAAACCTTAAATTATGATCTACAGCATCTTTTGAGCTCAAAAACAAATCAATCAAAACCTCTGATCTTGTAAAAATTAAATGTCAGCATTAAGGCTACTTTATTCAGGCTGTAACAAGCCTGAACAGTCAGACAGAATGCAAACAGAATTTGTCTGATGAAACAGACAAGTGCACTTCATAAACGACACAAGAACATGAAAGTGAAGAGTACATCCAAATGTTGAAAATAGACCACAGTCAAAAGCAAGACTGCTATCCATTTTCAACATCAGGATGTACTCTTGGTTGTACTGCTTATTTTCTGAAACTAGATTGGACAGATCTTCTCCCAGTTATCTCAATATACTGTATAAACTGGATGACTGTAACTACACTCATTTCAACAAATTTGTTTTGCCAGATGTTTATCTTCACTTTCCCTACTCTTGTGTCTCGGCTGCCTAATAATGAGACTGCTTGTGAGTGAACTCCTAGCCATTTCCAGTACAGAAGAATATTCATGATGCAAAAGGAGATCAGATAGCCGTCTAGTCATTTGCTTTCAATTATCAGCTTTGACACTATCTTAACTAGGAACAACTGTAAGTGGAAAAAAACAACAACCATTGAACCACAATTGGTTAAAAGCTAAATCTTTAAACCAAAGCAAAACTTTTAGCATTCTAAAATCTTTTATTTTATTTTATTTATACCTTTACTTTTTTTTTTTTTTTTTTTAGACCTTTTTTCAAATTCTGTGAGGGGCCTAACACATAAATCTGCATTAATAATAACACTTTTTGGCCAAATTTCCGCCAAGATTGTTTATATTTCATTTACTGTATATCAGGGGTTTTGAACTTGGATGAAGGTAGAAAGTTTTCTCAGTATGCCGGAACCATGATTGGTTTTACACCTCCGTTCACAATAAATTTCATCACAAGTCCCGGTTTGACTTGAACGCCCCTTGTATCATATAGACAGCTATATGATGCATGTAGGTGTTATTGTACCAGGACACAAAACGGTACAACTATAAATCAAAGGAACTTGTTTGAAGTACTGTGGCATGTGTAACACCAGATGTGTTAACGCGAAGTAATCGTGACTTCTCTGTGTTTTTTCAAAGAAATGTCAATCATGTGAATGTTTGGTACAAAAGTTATATTTTGCGTAAATGTATTCTTTCCCCTATGTATGTTGTTTCGGGACACCTGTATCTCATTGGGGTTTCCAGGGTAAATTTCTTATAGCGCTAACCTTAACCTTAAAACTGACTGGTGTATATGGAACATGAATATGTTATAGGAAATCTATAAAACCAGGAAAGCAAAAAAGCATTATATCTGGTATAACCAAATCATTACACCATAGTCCTTTACAGTTACAGTTTTATTGCCGGAAAAGGCGTTGATGGTTCCTTACGTGGGTGGATGTTGAGGAAGACAACATGTCTACAGTCTTTTCTTTCAGGGTCTTAGAGTTGGAATTACCACTATCGAAAAGAAAAACCTGTGTGGTTGATTTAAACCCATAATCTTTTTTCTTATTGATTATCCCACTTTTTATCAAAAACAAAAAAATAAACTTTTTTTTTTTTTTATAAAACATGTAAAACATTTATAAAACACACATGGTCTCAGCATGCTCTTCTTACTTTGCCCATTGTGTTTCATGTTCTGATTTTTCCGTTTTGCTGGGTTTCTACATATGACTCATTATGCTGCTGGTCATGGCTTCCCTTGACTGGAATAAGATTGTTTGTTTTTTCCAGAATTAGAGCATTGAATAAGCTAGCATTGTCTATGTGAATGATTTAGTTATTTGCAATAAAGCTGAATGGGTTGATAAAATGAAAAAAAAAAAAAAAAAAGGCAACACTATGAAACTGTTGAACACTAGTTTCAATTTGCACTTTCCATGAAGTAAACTGCAAATATTGCTGCATTAAAAGTATGAAGGCTGTAATTTTAATGGGATTCTTTGAAACAGTATGTACTGACCTAGTGTGATACTGTGATAAGGTTAAAAAAAAAAGTCCCAGGCATGCTGGGTCTGTCCCCTAATGTAATTACATGTCTGATAAAGGTCTAAAGAAACAAATTGACCCATCTTAATAGCTTTGAATATACAGTTCTTTTCGGCATGCTTCATTTTATCAGCATCAGTTTGGTCTTTTACCAACTTCATTAACACAACAATGGTTTTTTAGGGGGAAAAAAAAAACTCAATATTTATACAGCCACAAGAAAGAACACTCAGAGTTTGAAGTTATAATTTTATACAAATATGGTTCCATATCATAGGAAATTCATAGGAAATTTCTTCTCAATTGTTTATTGATCATGTGCAATTGATAAACGGTTGTGTAGCTAAAAACATCCTGTAACTGCAATGAAGTAAATTTTTTTCCAGTTTGCCTGGGAATACAAACTGACTGGTCCTCGAACCTTTTACTTTTTTGTGAATGATTCTAAAGCTGCAATAGAAAGTTTTTGGAAGTAAAAGTTAAGAAGGTCAGGGATGGCCCTCGGTGCCGAGAGTTAATAGGAGGAGTGGGGGAGGCATCTGAAAATTTTGTAACGAAAGTTGTGCTGCAACATTCTCTGCCATACAGATTACACTCAAAGCTCCCAGGGCTTTGTCCCAAACTGCAAAAAATAAAGCATTGTCCGTACATAAAATAAATGACACCAATGGTGTACTGACAAACAATTTAATACAGTAACAAGTAGTTTGTAGTCTGTTCCAAATAGACACCACTCTGAGGATATACTTGTCCCATTTTTGTGTCCTTATTATTACAGCAACATTTTGAGAAAGAAAAAAAAAACATAGTGCACTCTAGGATGCTCTGCTTTAATTTTACAGTATGCTGCTGGGTAGGTTAGCATCCGTCTACATCAAAGATGACTGATGCATCTACATGTGTTTAAAAAAAAAAAAAAAAAAAAAACTCACTAACTACAGCAAGCTATCTGAAATACTTGAAGTTTCATGTCTGGTTTATTCTGGTTTCTATATTTTGTTCAATATTTTTGTGTTCTGCAATATTTCATTGTCTAAAACTAAGTTTTGTGTTTGTGTTCATACCAAGATTTTATTGTCTATGATTTACAGTAATTGTGTTTTTATCTCCAGCCTTTTTACACATTAAACTCAAGCCAAATTATTTGCTAACCTGAAGTCAAGGATGATTAAATCAAATCAAACAATATAGATACAGTATAAACAATATAGGAGATAAGACAATAATTAGATTGCTATCGAATTATATATGAAATAATAAATGCCTTATCTACTCGCTTTTAATCTCTTCTGACTGCTTGCTGACTCATTTTTTTTTTCTTGCCTAAAACTGAGGCATGGTAATGATAGATCTGAGGTGGCGTCTGACACAGGTGTACTATTTTCATGCTAATTCTGACCCAGCCTCTCTGAGTCAGGGTTCATTCTAAAGACAAACTATAAATTACCATGACAGAATTGTCTGTCATAGAATTATGGCTCAATGTAGTACAGGAACATTTAACTTTTAACAAAAATATTTGAGAGCAAGGTCTAGCTACAGTCAATGACTGCGGCTTAACCAGCATTGAGCCTTAGGGTGAACATGGAGGTCACTTTAATATAAGGCCTTAAATTGCCTGTTGCATACAGTACATTACACTGCTCGGACATAAAAAAGTTGCAAGTTGCAGCTTGGTTTGAAATAAGCAAATACTTAAGGATTTTTGATTGGATGATTTTTGCTGTGATTAACGTGTTTCAGTTGGCAACAATTATTTTATTGCAGTCGTAGCTCATGAATTAGGGTGAGCAGAGATCACTTGCATCGTGAAGTTGCATCGTTAAAATAAAATGGACATTGTGTATGTGAAAATCTTATTTTCACATGCAGAGTGTGATGGGAACTCAAAAGATTGGGACAAAACAGCTTTCTGGCCATAAGAATGTAATTTATTAGTGAGACTAATCATACACAAATCAATTTCCAATTAGTTAGGGAGCATAAAGATCAAACTTTGGAACAATGGAAAAAGGTCAAGTGGTCTGATGAGGTCAGATTGACCCCGTTCCAAAGTGATGTGTCTGTCAGGGTAAATTCATGCCATAATCAAAGTTAAAGGTGGTCCAATTAAATATTAGTGTACCTTACACACATTGACACCCTGCTGAAAATCTTGGCTTTTCAACACCGCAGTCTAACATAGATTAAAAATAACCAATCTTCCTGCAATTTTGATGTGCATGGGGTAAAATATTGCCTCTATTTGCAGCACCTGGAAAAGTGGGTCACATTCTAAATTTTAGACCCATACAAATTCTATGCACATACTGTAGGCAGGTAACACCCCTTACTGAGTCGTTTGCATCGAGGTTCAAAAAGGCTTTCCAGCCTTAACTTTTAAGGAGATGTCCACCCAGAGTGAGGTGGAGTTGAAATATTGCAATCGTCTACCGATTAACTACTTGTCAGGGAGCAGTTTATCATGTTATAGATAAAACTAGCAGCTAGCTCACAAACAGGATATGTCTTGCCATTTACAGTTGAGCTCAAAAGTTTAAATACCCTGAAAGAAATTGTTAAACATCGCCAGATAGTGCAAAATATTTCTTCTTATTTAAGCATAGTGGTCACATGACGCCATTAATTATCACGTAATATCACATATTGTTTGCCTCCTTTTTATAAAACCTAATGATAACTGAAACAACCCTGATGAAAAGTTTACATATCCTTGAATGTTTGGCCACATTATTGGCCACAAACTCTAATAAAGAGGTGGAATAAAGAGGTTCTGTTGATACTTAGCCACAGTCAGGTAAACCAAGAATGATTTCATCCACTACTGCCAAAAGAATTGTTCAGGATACAAGAAAAACACACAAACAACTTGGAAAAAAAGTGGTGGTGTTGTTTCAAGGAGCACAAGAAGAAGGTACTTGAACACAAATGAGCTCCAGTGGCATAGGGAATTTAATTAAAATTAATGGCAAGATGAATGCAGCATATCATCAGAAGCAGACGATTAGCATTCTACAGCACAAAAGCTGCGTATGCTATGCTCTTGGATGTTCCAACTTGACAACGATCCAAAGCACAATGCCAAGTTGACCATCCAAGGGCTACAGCAGAAAAATGTGAAGGTTCTGGTGTGGCCATTACAGTCTCCTGACCTAACAATATCACATTCTAAATTTTAGACCCATACAAATTCTATGCACATACTGTAGGCAGGTAACACCCCTTACTGAGTCGTTTGCATCGAGGTTCAAAAAGGCTTTCCAGCCTTAACTTTTAAGGAGATGTCCACCCAGAGTGAGGTGGAGTTGAAATATTGCAATCGTCTACCGATTAACTACTTGTCAGGGAGCAGTTTGGGGACACACTTTGACACACTTTGGGAAAATCTCAAACATGCATTTAATGCAAGACAACCAAAAAATGTACAGGAACTAGGGGCATTTTGCCACTCCCGCACTGCTACAGCCTTTTTTTAAACTTCTTTTTCCTCACACGGGCCATGGTTGCAGTGCAGTTACTAAAGAACAGTCACTACACTTGGACACAAAATATAAAAAAATGCTTTACGCGCACACACACGTGGTCACAACGTTAAAGGTAACAGTACACCCGTGCACAGATGTTGACTATATGAGGGACACATGTGCACTGACACTGAGCATGGGAGACAATTACCCACAATCCTACATCGTGAGAGAGAGAAGAACCTCGGCATACAAAGCATTCACCGTTGACAGTACTCGTATGTCAAGACCTTGCTTGTTTAACAAGTAAAAAAAAAAATTATTTTATTTTGCAAAACACTCATAGACTAAGTTACTTACAATCCAAGGTAAGTATTTATATATTTTTTTTATTGTCTTGTTTTGTTTGATGTGCCATTCTGCATTGCGCCATTCATGCCTTACATAATTTGTTTTGCCTTCTCACTCATGTTTTCTTTGAAAAATAGCAAATTATCACAAGGTATGCAACCTTTTGAGCACAGCTATACCTTTTGAGCACAACTAACTTTTGGTGTTTCTGTATTTGTAACGCTCTGTTGTCAGAGATCTAGTGTCCATGCCTTGAAAGGTCCTGGCTGTTTTGGTGGCAAAACTGGAACATACTCAATATTGGGTGGGTCATCATAATGTTACGGTTTCCAGTTCACCAGTTTTCTATTCTTGCACTTTTTGTAGGCCCTTACAACTGCAGACTGGGAACTCCATCTCTACAGTTTTAGAGTTGCTCTGACCGAGTTATGAAACCTTGAGAGAAACCAGATTTCAATTTTTTATTTATTTTTTGCTTTTGTTCTTTGTTACACAAAATATACATTTTACTGTATATTATAAAATTAAGAAGTACAAATAGAGTCAAGATTAAACCAGATTATAGAAACTAGAAGAGAGACTAATTGTGGTATGCTCTTATCCTTCAGTGCTATCTAGAGCGAACATTGTGATCAAAGTGAAAACAGGGACTCCAGCAGGTCTAGCCATGACAACATAGCTAAATGAGAGGGACCCTTAAAAAATTTGTCCTGCTTCTTCACCATACGAAAAACAAAAGATCCTCAAAAAGTGATTGCAGGAGATTGGAATGGGGACAGCATCAAAACATCTCAGTTTACCAAATCTTTGTGTTGGAACATCCAGGCAGCAAGGCATTGCAATGGTCTTATTTGATGGGGACAAACCTCTCATATATAACTATTTTTATGATATACACCAATCAGCCATAATATTAAAAGAAACAACATTAAAGGTTTTGAGGTGTTTGTGTCCTGGGGCAGTTGTGGCCCTGCAAGGCATGGTTTCCCTGGAGCCTCTGGCGATGTGCTGTGGTGTCTGGCACTGGGACCTTGGTAGCAGATCTTTTGGGTTGCAGGGTGGGGTCTGGAAGGATTGGACTTCTTTGTCTCTTTGCCTGCTGGGCCCCAGTCGTTGTGTGTGGTGCACTGGATGTTCTGTTAACTTTCTAGTATTCCAGTATAGTTTTCTTTCAGCGATTTGTGCAGCATTGTTTCCCATGATCCTGTCATCAGTTTTTTGGTCTACACTTGACGATCAAAGTTGTTGATAATACAGTACATGCAGGCAACTCCATTCCAGTCAGTTCAGGGCAGCAGCAAGATCTCTAACACCATTCCCCTGCACACCGGTGCTCCACTAGGCTGTTTGATCAACCCACTGCTGCTCACACATGACTCAAGACAGCACTACCAAATGCAGTTATCATAAAAGAAGACTTTACCTGGATAATCAGACAAATAACAAGTTTCCTCATGATTCCACAATATGTCAACTCAGGGACATTAATGAAACATCATACAGAGAGGAGACTTACTTAGGGACTGGTGCATGAACTGGTTTGGCTAGTTGGCTAAGTGTTGCGCGACTGCATAAGCTTCTTTTTGTAGTTTATGAGTCATTGGATACCTTTCCACACTGAGGAGCAGTCCTTAATGTTCCTTCATATGGTCTTTTGTAAACTTTAAAAGTCTATTTATAGATATTATTGTCTCCGTCTCTACAATTATGGAATATCTGTCTGTCTGGTTTTGAAGCATGTAGTGTGCTGATGGCACCAATGATAAACTGAACAGGAACTGGGTTATCCTGTTTCACTCTTTCGAGTAATAAAGGAGTGAGAAAGGAGAAATAAAGTGTGAATGGCTTTGTGACTGCCCAAAGTGCAAAATAAAAGTAGTAAACATCTGATCATCACACTTGTGGAAATGAACATGCTGATGATATCACCCTGGATATTATCTGGATGTGAATGTGGCCGGACGCCGAGGGTTTAAAGAAGTGCTACCTGACGATTACGCCACCCTGGAATTTCACCAGGGAATATTTAGAGAATATTTGTTCCTAGAAACAGCACAGGTTCGTTCTC